>JAHIAM010001670.1:0-113526 GCA_021605205.1 Aegilops longissima
GATGATGATGCTCCACCGACGCAGGGCTTCGCCTAAGCTCGCGACAATATGACTTCTCCGGCGCAGGGCTTCGCCTAAGCTCCATGACGATATGACCGAAGTGGAATATGGTGGAGGGGGCACCGACACGGCTAAGGAACGATCCGTAGATCAACTTGTGTGTCTGGGGTGCCCCCTGCCCCAGATATAAAGGAGCAAGGGGTGCGGCCAGCCCAAGAGGCGGCGCTGGAGGAGTCCTACTCCCACCGGGAGTAGGACTCCCCCCTTCCTAGTTGGATTAGGATTGGAGGAGGGGGAAGAGGGAAGGGGCCCCCCTCTCCTTGTCCTATTCGGACTAGAGGGGGAGGGGGGCGCGCGGCCTGCCCTGGCCGGCCCTTCCTCTTCTCCCTATGGCCCATCAAGGCCCATTAACCCCCCGGGGGGTTCCGGTAACCCCCCGGTGTTCCGGTAACTTCCTGTTTTCATCCGAACCTTCCAAGTCCAAACATAGGCTTCCAATATATCAATCTTTATGTCTCGACCATTTCGAGACTCCTCGTCATGTCCGTGATCACATCCGGGACTCCGAACAACCTTCGGTACATCAATACTTATAAACTCATAATGAACTGTCATCGAAACGTTAAGCGTGCGGACCCTACGGGTTCGAGAACTATGTAGACATGACCTAGAACCATTCTCGGTCAATAACCAATAGCGGAACCTGGATGCCCATATTGGTTCCTACATATTCTACGAAGATCTTTATCGGTCAAACCGCATAACGACATACGTTGTTCCTTTTGTCATCGGTATGTTACTTACCCGAGATTCGATCGTCGGTATCCAATACCTAGTTCAATCTCGTTACCGGTAAGTCTCTTTACTCGTTCCGTAATACATCATCTCACAACTAACTCATTAGTTGCAATGCTTGCAAGGCTTATGTGATGTGTATTACCGAGAAGGCCCAGAGATACCTCTC
Source organism: Aegilops longissima (assembly GCA_021605205.1). Lineage (NCBI taxonomy): Eukaryota > Viridiplantae > Streptophyta > Magnoliopsida > Poales > Poaceae > Aegilops > Aegilops longissima. The sequence goes on from JAHIAM010001670.1 coordinate 965, forward strand.
CGACAATCGGAGTGACAAAACCTAATCTCAAATACGCCAACCCAACAAGTACCTTTGGAGACACCTGTAGTACTCCTTTATAATCACCCATTACGTTGTGACGTTTGGTAGTACCAAAGTGTTCCTCCGTAAACGGAGTTGCATAATCTCATAGTTACAGGAACATGTATAGGTCATGAAGAAAGCAATAGCAATATACTAAACGATCAAGTGCTAAGCTAACGGAATGGGTCATGTCAATCACATCATTCTCCTAATGAGGTGATCCCATTAATCAAATGACAACACATGTCTATGGTTAGGAAACATAACCATCTTTGATTAATGAGCTAGTCTAGTAGAGGCATACTAGTGACTATCTGTTTGTCTATGTATTCACACATGTATTATGTTTCCGGTTAATACAATTCTAGCATGAATAATAAACATTTATCATGATATAAGGAAATAAATAATAACTTTATTATTGCCTCTAGGGCACATTTCCTTCAGTCTCCCACTTGCACTAGAGTCAATAATCTAGATTACACAGTAATGATTCTAACACCCATGGAGTCTTGGTGCTGATCATGTTTTGCTCGTGGAAGAGGCTTAGTCAACGGGTCTGCAACATTCAGATCCGTATGTATTTTGCAAATCTCTATGTCTCCCACTTGGACTTGGTCCCGAATGGAATTGAAGCGTCTCTTGATATGCTTGGTCCTCTTGTGAAATCTGGATTCCTTTGCCAAGGCAATTGCACCAAGATTGTCACAGAAGATCTTCATTGGTCCCGATGCACTAGGTATGACACCTAGATCGGAAATGAACTCTTTCATCCAGACTCCTTCATTTGCTGCTTCAAGCAGCTATGTACTCCGCTTCACATGTAGATCCCGCCACGACGCTTTGTTTAGAACTGCACCAACCGACAGCTCCACCGCTTAATAAAAACACGATCCGGTTTGCGATTTAGAATCGTCCGGATCAGTGTCAAAGCTTGCATCGACGTAACCATTTACGACTAGCTCTTTGTCACCTCCATATACGAGAAACATATCCTTAGTCCTTTTCGGTATTTCAGGATGTTCTTGACCGCTGTCCGATGATCCACTCTGGATTACTTTGGTACCTTCTGCCAAGCTTCTCGATAAGCATACGTCGGTCTGGTACACAGCATTGCATACATGATAGAGCCTATGGCTGAAGCATAGGAACATCTTTCATTTTCTCTATCTTCTGCTGTGGTCGGGCATTGAGTCGACTCAATCTTACACCTTGTAATACAGGTAAAAACCTTTCTTTGCCTGATCCATTTTGAACTTTTTCAAAACTTTATCAAGGTATGTGCTTTGTGAAAGTCCAATTAAGCGCCTTGATCTATCTCTATAGATCTTGATGCCCAATATGTAAGCAGCTTCACCGAGGTCTTTCATTGAAAAACTTTTATTCAAGTATCCTTTTATGCTATCCAGAAATTCTATATCATTTCCAATCAATAATATGTCGTCCACATATAATATCGAAATGCTACTGAGCTCCCACTCACTTTCTTGTAAATACAGGCTTCTCCAAAAGTCTGTATAAATCCATATGCTTTGATCACACTATCAAAGCGCTTATTCCAACTCGAGAGGCTTGCACTGACCATAAATTGATCGCTGGAGCTTGCACACTTTGTTAGCACTCTTTGGATCAACAAAACCCTCTGGTTGCATCATATACAACTCTTCTTCTAGAAATCCATTCAAGAATGCAGTTTTTACATCCATTTGCCAAATTTCATAATCATAAAATGCGGCAATTGCTAACATGATTCGGACAGACTTAAGCATCGCTACGGGTGAGAAAGTCTCATCGTAGTCAACCCCTTGAACTTGTCGAAAACCTTTCGCAACAAGTCGAGCTTTGTAGACAGTTACATTACCATCAGCGTCAGTCTTCTTCTTAAAGATCCATTTATTCTCAATGGCTTGCCGACCATCGGGCAAGTCAACTAAAGTCCATACTTTGTTTTCATACATGGATCCCATCTCAGATTTCATGGCTTCCAGCCATTTCGCGGAATCTGGGCTCACCATCGCTTCTTCATAGTTTGTAGGTTCGTCATGGTCAAGTAACATGACTTCCAGAATAGGATTACCGTACCACTCTGGTGCGTATTTCACTCTGGTTGACCTACGAGGTTCAGTAGCAACTTGATCTGAAGTTTCATGATCAACATCATTAGTTTCCTCACTAATTGGTGTAGTTGTCACAGGAACCGTTTCTTGTGGTGAACTACCTTCCAATAAGGGAGTAGATACAGTTATCTCATCAAGTTCTACTTTCCTCCCACTCACTTCTTTCGAGAGAAACTCCTTCTCTAGAAAGGATCCGAATTTAGCAACGAAAATCTTGCCTTCAGATCTGTGATAGAAGGTGTACCCAACAGTCTCCTTTGGGTATCCTATGAAGACACATTTCTCGATTTGGGTTCGAGCTTATCTGGTTGAAGTTTCTTCACATAAGCATCGCAGCCCCAAACTTTAAGAAACGACAACTTTGGTTTCTTGCCAAACCACAGTTCATACGGTGTCGTCTCAACGGACTTAGATGGTGCCCTATTTAACGTGAATGCGGCCGTCTCTAAAGCATATCCCCAAAACGATAGCGGTAAATCAGTAAGAGACATCATAGATCGCACCATATCAAGTAAAGTACGACACGACGCTCGGACACACCATTTCTCTGTGGTGTTCGGGTGGCGTGAGTTGAAACTATTCCACATTGTTTCAAATGTAAACCAAACTCGTAACTCAAATATTCTCCTCCACGATCCGATCGTAGAAACTTTATTTTCTTGTTACGATGATTTTCCACTTCACTCTGAAATTCTTTGAACTTTTCAAATGTTTCAGATTTGTGTTTCATTAAGTAGATATACCCATATCTGCTCAAATCATCTGTGAAGGTGAGAAAATAACGATACCCTTGGCGTGCCTCAACATTCATTGGACCACAAACATCAGTATGTATGATTTCCAACAAATCAGTTGCTCGCTCCATAGTTCCGGAGAACGGCGTTTTAGTCATCTTGCCCATGAGGCACGGTTCGCAAGTACCAAGTGATTCATAATCAAGTGATTCCAGAAGCCCATCAGTATGGAGCTTCTTCATGCGTTTGACACCGATATGACCCAAACGGCAGTGCCACAAATAAGTTGCATTATCATTATCAACTCTGCATCTTTTGGTTTCAACACTATGAATATGTGTATTACTACTATCGAGATTCAATAAAAATAGACCACTCTTCAAGGGTGCATGACCATAAAAGATATTATTCATATAAATAGAACAACCATTATTCTCTGTCTTAAATGAATAACCGTCTCGCATCAAACAAGATCCAGATATAATGTTCATGCTTAACGCTGGCACCAAATAACAATTATTTAGGTCTAAAACTAATCCCGATGGTAGATGTAGAGGTAGCGTGCCGACCGCGATCACATCGACTTTGGAACCATTTCCCACGCAAGATCGTCACCTCGTCCTTAGCCAATCTTCGCTAATCCGTAGTTCCTGTTTGAGTTGCAAATATTAGCAACAGAACCAGTATCAAATACCCAGGTACTACTGCGAGTATTAGTAAGGTACACATCAATAACATGTATATCACATATACCTTTGATCACCTTGCCATCCTTCTTATCCGCCAAATACTTGGGGCAGTTCCGCTTCCAGTGTCCAGTTTGCTTGCAGTAAAAACACTCAGTTTCAGGCTTAGGTCCAGACTTGGGTTTCTTCTCTTGAGCAGCAACTTTCTTGCTATTCTTTTTGAAGTTCCCCTTCTTCTTTCCTTTGCCCTTTTTCTTGAAACTAGTGGTCTTGTTGACCATCAACACTTGATGCTCTTTCTTGATTTCTACCTCCATGCTTTTAGCATTGCGAAGAGCTCGGGAATTGTTTTGGTCATCCCTTGCATATTATAGTTCATCACGAAGCTGTTGTAGCTTGGTGGCAGTGATTGGAGAATTCTGTCAATGACACTATCATCCGGAAGAGTAACTCCCAGTTGAATCAAGTGATTATTATACCCAGACATTTTGAGTATATGTTCACTTGTGTAACTATTCTCCTCCATCTTGCAGCTATAGAACTTATTGGAGACTTCATATCTCTCAATCCGGCATTTGCTTGAAATATTAACTTCAACTCCTGGAACATCTCATATGCTCCATGACGTTCAAAACGTCGTTGAAGGCCCGGTTCTAAGCCGTAAAGCATGGCACACTGAACTATCGAGTAGTCATCAGCTTTGCTCTGCCAGACGCTCACAACTTCGGCGTTGCTCTGCAGCAGGCCTGGCACCCAGCGGTGCTTCGGGGCGTAATTCTTACGTGCAGCAATGAGGATAATCCTCAAGTTACGGACCCAGTCCGTGTAATTGCTACCATCATCTTTCAACTTTGCTTTCTCAAGGAACGCATTAAAATTCAACGGAACAACAGCACGAGCCATCTATCTACAGTAAACATAGACAAGCAAAAATACTATCAGGTACTAAGTTCATGATAAATTTAAGTTTAATTAATCATATTAAAACCTCCCACTTAGACAGACATCTCTCTAGTCATCTAAGTGATTACGTGATCCAAATCAACTAAACCATGTCCGATCATCACGTGAGATGGAGTAGTTTCAATGGTGAACATCACTATGTTGATCATATCTACTATATGATTCACGTTCGACCTTTCGGTCTCCGTGTTCCGAGGCCATATCTGTTATATGCTAGGCTCGTCAAGTTTAACCTGAGTATTCCGCGTGTGCAACTGTTTTGCACCCGTTGTATTTGAACGTAGAGCCTATCACACCCGATCATCACGTGGTGTCTCAGCACGAAGAACTTTCGCAACGGTGCATACTCAGGGAGAACACTTCTTGATAATTTTAGTGAGAGATCATCTTATAATGCTACCGTCAATCAAAGCAAAATAAGATGCATAAAGGATAAACATCACATGCAATCAATATAAGTGATATGATATGGTCATCATCATCTTGTGCTTGTGATCTCCATCGCCAAGCACCGTCATGATCACCATCGCCACGGGCGCGACACCTTGATCTCCATCGTAGCATCGTTGTCGCCTCGCCAACTATTGCTTCTACGACTATCGCTACTGCTTAGTGATAAAGTAAAGCAATTACATGGCTTTTGCATTTCATACAATAAAGCGACAACCATATGGCTCCTGCCGATTGCCGATAACTCGGTTACAAAACATGATCATCTCATACAATAAAATATAGCATCACGTCTTGACCACATCACATCACAACATGCCCTGCAAAAACAAGTTAGACGTCCTCTACTTTGTTGTTGCAAGTTTTACGTGGCTGCTACGGGCTGAGCAAGAACCGTTCTTACCTACGCATCAAAACCACAACGATAGTTTGTCAAGTTGGTGCTGTTTTAACCTTCGCAAGGACCGGGCGTAGCCACACTCGGTTCAACTAAAGTGAGAGAAACTGACACCCGCCGGTCACCTTTAAGCAACTAGTGCTCGAAGCGGTGAAACCAGTCTCGCGTAAGCGTACGCGTAATGTCGGTCCGGGCCGCTTCATCTCACAATACCGCCGAACCAAAGTATGACATGCTGGTAAGCAGTATGACTTATATCGCCCACAACTCACTTGTGTTCTACTCGTGCATATGACATCAACGCATAAAACCAGGCTCGGATGCCACTGTTGGGGAACGTAGTAATTTCAAAAAAATTCCTACGCACACGCAAGACCATGGTGATGGCATAGCAACGAGAGGGGAGAGTGTCTGTCCACGTACCCTCGTAGACCGAAAGCGGAAGCGTTATAACAACGCGGTTGATGTAGTCGTACGTCTTCACGATCCGACCGATCCAAGCACCGAACGTACGGCACCTCCGAGTTCTGCACACGTTCAGCTCGATGACGATCCCCGGACTCCGATCCAGCAAAGTGTCGGGGATGAGTTCCGTCAAGACGACGGCGTGCAGGACGATGATGATGCTCCACCGACGCAGGGCTTCGCCTAAGCTCCGCGACAATATGACTTCTCCGGCGCAGGGCTTCGCCTAAGCTCATGACGATATGACCGAAGTGGAATATGGTGGAGGGGGCACCGACACGGCTAAGGAACGATCCGTAGATCAACTTGTGTGTCTGGGGTGCCCCCTGCCCCAGATATAAAGGAGCAAGGGGTGCGGCCAGCCCAAGGCGGCGCTGAGGAGTCCTACTCCCACCGAGTAGGACTCCCCCCTTCCTAGTTGGATTAGGATTGGAGGAGGGGAAGAGGGAGGGCGCCCCCTCTCCTTGTCCTATTCGGACTAGAGGGGAGGGGGCGCGCCTGCCCTGGCCGGCCCTTCCTCTTCTCCCTATGGCCCATCAAGGCCCATTAACCCCGGGGTTCCGTAACCCCGGTGTTCCGGTAACTTCCTGTTTTCATCCGGAACCTTTCCGAAGTCCAAACATAGGCTTCCAATATATCAATCTTTATGTCTCGACCATTTCGAGACTCCTCGTCATGTCCGTGATCACATCCGGGACTCGAACAACCTTGGTACATCAATACTTATAAACTCATAATGAACTGTCATCGAAACGTTAAGCGTGCGGACCCTACGGGTTCGAGAACTATGTAGACATGACCTAGAACCATTCTCGGTCAATAACCAATAGCGGAACCTGGATGCCCATATTGGTTCCTACATATTCTACGAAGATCTTTATCGGTCAAACCGCATAACGACATCGTTGTTCCTTTTGTCATCGGTATGTTACTTACCCGAGATTCGATCGTCGGTATCCAATACCTAGTTCAATCTCGTTATCGTAAGTCTCTTTACTCGTTCCGTAATACATCATCTCACAACTAACTCATTAGTTGCAATGCTTGCAAGGCTTATGTGATGTGTATTACCGAGAAGGCCAGAGATACCTCTCCGACAATCGGAGTGACAAAACCTAATCTCAAATACGCCAACCCAACAAGTACCTTTGGAGACACCTGTAGTACTCCTTTATAATCACCCGATTACGTTGTGACGTTTGGTAGTACCAAAGTGTTCCTCCGTAAACGGAGTTGCATAATCTCATAGTTACAGGAACATGTATAGGTCATGAAGAAAGCAATAGCAATATACTAAACGATCAAGTGCTAAGCTAACGGAATGGGTCATGTCAATCACATCATTCTCCTAATGAGGTGATCCCATTAATCAAATGACAACACATGTCTATGGTTAGGAAACATAACCATCTTTGATTAATGAGCTAGTCTAGTAGAGGCATACTAGTGACTATCTGTTTGTCTATGTATTCACACATGTATTATGTTTCCGGTTAATACAATTCTAGCATGAATAATAAACATTTATCATGATATAAGGAAATAAATAATAACTTTATTATTGCCTCTAGGGCACATTTCCTTCATTGCTTACATGACCATGAGACCTTGACATCTACCTAGATAAGGTTTACACTAATAGTGCACAGGCAAGTTAGCTCGCCCTCAAAGGGCTGGAAACAACCGTGCAGTTGCTCTTTACTTGTCAGTTGTCATAGCCAGAAATCCAATCACCCGCTTTAGATCGACAAGCCCTGCTGTTGATTCACAAGCAGCAACATCCCCAAAAAATCACTACCCATGGTATGTTAAGTTGCTCCATTTCATAGGATTCAGAGCCTAAATTGAACCTTCAAATATTGAGCATCCTCCCAGAAATGTAAATTTCAACTGACTCTAGCTTTATCATCCATCTAACTGTAAATCTGTGATAGAACGCAGAAGTGGCAATCATCGTCAAGACATGGTATACTGGATTTAGCAGAGTCAGCACTTAACCTCAGGACATGATCTCTTGCATTTGTCAATTGTGCATCCAAAATAGCGATTTTGCTCACGAGAGACCTCTTCTCATCCTCAATTGTGAAAAAGGCCGCTGCCTCGGTAGTATTTGCTCATCATCATCAATAAAAGCTTCTTTGAAAGACTGCAATGTTGTGATAAGGATAGAACAAGGTTTTTCTTTGCCCACGGGGACTATCATCTGCAACACAATTTTTAGTAACTTCAGCTTCTGAACCATCCTATCACAAGAAAAAGAGCGTACATTTATGCAAGGCTATATATTCCAATGATACAGATCAACCTTTTATCTTTAACACAAGCAACAAAAGTAAAATGATGCACAGTGACTAGTGTTTGCCCTAGATTCCAATGAACCAACCTTTTTATCTTTTATGTGTTCTTCTTCTTTTTGTTCGAGGTCTTGCCACAGATTCTTATTCTAGTGCTTGCCCTAGATATGTTAGGTTCTACATCATATATGCAACTTGCTCTACTATCTGCTCTAGATATGTTTGGCTACAGTTCATATATGCAGATGCTATTTACTTTCTCTCTGTCAGATCGCATGACTTGTTTTATCTCTGATATATTAGTCATGCTTTATCCACTATTTCTGTTAATGAAATCATTTGGTAAATCGCTCATATTTCCAACAATACGTTCAGGCATCATCCATCGCACATGGTTATCCTCTATCATCTGTGATGGAACACCTATCCCAGACCATCGTAAGATGATGGTTTGAATCTACTCCCTCCGTCCCATAATATAAGAACATTTTTGACACTAGTGTAGTGTTAGAAACGTTCTTATATTTTGGGGCAGAGGGAGGAGTGTATAATGGGGGTTTAACCGTGTGTGATGTTCTGAACTGCACTAGTTACATGACAAGGTAGAGGTCTCTGAGGGCCGTGTAGGTGGGGGGGCCAAGTGTAGTATAATAATCGTCATGGTCGCGGTCGCTCACGAGTAAGACATTTTGTGATCACCTTCAGCAGTCACCAGTACGTCGTCCTTGTTGTTTTGTCTCTCGTGGACTACCAACTGCAGCCACTGGTAAGTCCCCTCGATTATCTAGTCTTTGCTGCCTAAAAATAACGCGGTTCGTTTTGTGTAGCAAAACATTTATGGGCCCACATCTTCGTTGGTTATATAGACTCGTTGACTTTGATTGTTATTATATAGATTTATATATACGGAGTAGTATACTCGTGGAACCTCGTCCGTTCGTCCCACGCGTAGTTGCGATAAGAAAATCTCAGCATGACAGGACTAGGAGTGTATATACATATACGCTCAGGACTGGCTAGCACTAGCAGTTGCGTGCAACGTACCTGCAGCTCTCGCTTCTGAAGTCACAGGTACTCCTTATTACTGTACTTGATGTCCTTTACCTTAGCATTAAAACAAGGGTCCCTTAAAACAATCCATCTTCCCGACAGATTTCTTTTTGGCACCTGCTAGATACTGTTGTTGCAGTAGAGTTACATGCCTTAAATCTAACTTCCGGACGTTATCCTTTTAGCGAAAATTGTATTCCTATACGTACAGTTTTCTAAAACAAAACTCTACGTATACTACTGTAGTTTGCTTGGATTATAACTACCTCCATGATTTCAAGTAACCACCTTCGGATTGAACTACTCCCTCTGTACCGAAATACATGTCGCTGGAGTAGCTAAAGTTCAGCTACTCCAGCGACATGTATTTCGGTACAGAGGGAGTAGTATGCATGTAAACATTTCGTAAGATGTCTACTTAAGAATAGCGTTGCTCTTAAGATGTCTACTTAAGAATAGCGTTGCTCTTTTTCTAGAGTTATTACAACTGAACAATTCACGAACTCCTCTCGTTTTGTCCTCGATCGTGCTCCTGCCCTCGGCCTCGGTCCTGCCGGACAGTACAAACGAGTGTCCGGCGGTGCTTGGCCTTGGCTGGGTGGGATAGTCTAGGAAATTGGCTCGGAATATCCGCGCATCTGGCTGTAGCACCCTTTAGACTTGTCTATGATCATGACCTGCTTGATATAGTAGCCAATTATCATTTAAACTCAAAGGAAGTTCACTGAGGAGTTAAGTCACCTTATCTTGTGGTATTGCTTTGGCAACATCTCAAGTCATCGATCCATGTGAAGCTTGGGTGATCCGCACGGAGGTTTAGGAGATTTGTCTGAGAGCTGCCCCGTATCACATGATAATAGGGTAGTTACCCTATCTACAAAAGGTTCACCACTGATTTTACTTACCTTGTTGTTCGGGTTTATTGAATCCATGTTTCAGCGCCAGTTACTACAAAAGACCGAACTGATGGAGAGAGACGACCAATATATTTCAACGCTCCCCTCACGTCTAGGCTTATTTAGTCCTTAGACATGGGATCGATCTAGGCCGTAAAATCTTTTTTCGGTACTGCGTTGGCAGGGTCTTGAACTCAAGACATCTTGGCACCGATACCATATTGAATTCATGCTTTGGCGGATGCTCCAAAGACCCGAACTGATAGAGAGACGCGACCAATGTAGTTCAACACACCCCTCATGTCGTAACAGGAGTGATGCAGACGATTGCGATTGAATTTGAAGTCTCGCGCTTCTGTCGTATTCTCCGTTGCCCCATCATCAACTTTGTCTCTGATGGGTTGGCCCCTAGGGTGGTGACTACGCCCCATTCTGGTGCCTTCCATGTCTCTCTTGTATCCCCTCATGCCGTCACAGCGGGAGTGGAGTGGATGCCAGTGACAACGAGGATGCTGTTGACTGAAGTTGTTGTCGATGAGTAGTTTTAGACATAGACGTTACTTGTTGATGTCGAGGTAGCCGATCATACAGTAGCCATGATCAAGGTCGTCGTGGTTGATGGTGTAGTCCTCATGGATGGTAAAGCCTTCCAGAGTCAGAGGTGAAAAAAGTGCTATGTTGTATATGACGGAGCTGCAATCGTTGACGTTGCTCTTTGCAGATATCGGAGGGTGTCGCCGGCGATGAGACCATCGATTTTGACAGGACCGGAGGAAACCCATTGAGCACACCTCGATATTGTCAGCATCGTGTAGCCATGAAGGGGTCGTCAATAGTGACACCATGTCGATGCAATGGTGCCATCGTAGATGACGCAGTCGTTGCCGTCGCGTGACATGGTCATTGTCGCCATCGAGGTCGCGTCTTGCAAATATACTATCAGAGGGCGCTGGAAATGTCCATCTTGTAGATGAGGCGGCGGTTGTAGACCTTGGCGATCTTGTGTCGGCAATGTAGCAGCAAGCGTGAAGTAGTGTGTAACTTGCAGATGTCCCTCATGGTGGCGTACCTTGCTGTCAGAAAAGTCGATGAAGAATCACATCTCTTTCCACACTGGCCTGGCGTGTGTGGATGGTGCGTCTCAATGTTGCTTCTCGTAGTGTGTTCGACGAAACTTGGCTCATAGTCTGGTGTAGTCGTAGAATTTTATGTTATTCGGCTCGGAGTAGTGCGGCTTTTTGGTGTAGGTTTATGACTTGATATAGATGGCAGTGCCAATGCAGGAGGTCGATAGAGCCGGCCTGGGAGAGATCATGTGCATGGGCGTGCCTCGAAGTCAAATACCTACGAGCCCTCCCAATGTCCCGCACTGCGAGCCGGCTTGGTGAAGATGTCGATGTGCGGCTAGGTGTCGCCGTCGTCAGGCATATCGATGAAGTTCCCCGCGTGTAGCCCAATCCGATCGACCACACAGGCATCCGATCGACCACATACACACACACACACACACACACACACACACACACACACACATATATACAAGACTTGAAGGGCGAAAGGTATTTTAGAAATAAGATGAAAACAATCCATATCTAAATTCGTGCAATCTCTAACGTTGGTGCAACGTCCCCGGAAGAGGAGGTTAATCTCCACGGAGAAGCGCACTGCCGAATTGGTGGAGAAATCTAGGATCGATGTCGTTGGACTAAGCGCTCTAATATCATTTCGAATTCATGCTCTAGACAGCTGCTCTAAAAGTCTGAACTAATAGGGAGAGACGAACAATATATTTCACCAAAAGATATCATGAACGTATTGTCTATTACTCTATAGTTTATGTTAGAGTTCTCACTTGTCAACATGTCACATACTCCTACCATCCTAAAATTCTTGTCTTAAATTTATCTATATACGAGTGTATCTAACACTAAGATGTGACTAGATACATCTATACGTAGACAAATATAATACAAGAATTTTGGGACGGAGGGAGTATATAGTTACCCAACCTTTCATTGAAGTTACGGTACCATGGCAATGAATATTATTAATCAATTGCCTAGGTTGGGGGGGGGAGGTGTCTGCTCTAGCTTATCGACACAGTAGCGTGCTGGGGGAGTGCAGCTCCTCCTTCATGAGAGTTTGCGGCAACAATGTTCCATGTTTCCGGAGCAACCCTCCATCGGCAGCTCGATCTGCCGGACAATTTCTTGTCCGTGGCAGGCGGCTTCTGAGAGGAGGCCCGGCTGTTGTGGCAGCGCCTAGTCCTCCTCATCGTCGGAGGAGATGATGATCTCCTCTATGTTAGAGGAGCCAGCGACCGTGAAGCCTGAGGGTCCCGAAGAGCAAGGGTGGTGGTGCCAATATCCAGAGGGAGACCTGGAGCTGCCTCTGACTGGTGGCGCAGAGAACGACAACTTGGGCATGATGTGGATGGGCAGAGGAGGAGGAGTTCAATGATGAGATGCGATTGGGCGCGGCCAGGCCAGCCAAAGGGCCAAGATATCGGCTTCAATGCAGCGCAATAGATGGAGTAGGCATTGAAGCGGCGCCACCCTACTCATCCAGCCGCGTCAGTCTAACGGGCATCAATGCCGGGGAGTCATGTCCGCACTGGAGTGGTGCTGACCGGCATGAATGTGCGTCAACCGCTTCGCCTGGGGGAGAGCGCGACTGCAGTTGAGATTTTCTGATGGGACCGGGGCGTCGGACACGTGTGTGGCAGCGAACGGTACACCGGCACCCCCACCCCCACCCCCGCTGGTAGGACCGATTAGGTACCACGTTGGATGGCAATTAATGTCCGGACTGCCTTGTCCGATGGATGCGGGCAGTTTGAGTGTCAACACTGGATATGTCCTACATGACTTAAATATAGTTCTGACCTTTGACATGGAACATGTAATGTTGTGCGTTTACCATATTAATGGCGTGTTTGGAATTCCTTTGACATGGAATTCCTACACTAAATATGTGTGTTTTGCTATATTTGAGTCGCCCTTATGTTTGGAATTCCTTTACCTTTTTGAGATAAGGCATAAACAAAGACCGAAGAACACAAACACTCCCTATGTCCAGCTATATAAGACGTTTTTGCATGGCTAAAACACCTTGGAAAAACATCTTATATTATGGGACGAAGGGGGTAGATTTTTTCAATACAACTTTACATAAAAATCCATGCATTTTGGTTCAAATTTTGATTATATGCACTAAACGATTAAAGATGCACTTAACGCCTACAAAGGGAAATGGAGAGGCAGAAAGAAGAAAATAAAAAAATAATGTAAAAAAGAAGTAAAGAATGTAACATAAAAAAAGGAAAACAAGTAATGTGCAAAAAAATGAAACAAGAGAAAGGAGAAGAAAAAAGAAACAAAAAGGTGTTTGCAAGAGAATGAGAAAAAAATGTTTGCCGAGTGAAAGAAAATATAGTTGGTAAACAATTATTTGCGAGTGTACAAAAAATAAGTACACGGCAAAGCTCATGTTTGCCTTGTACTGATGAAATGCACCGCGCAAGCAACCTGACACTAGGTAATGTTCCAAATTCCCAATAAAGAGACTCATCAAAACATCCTAATCCCTTTTTAGGGTTTTTAGGGTTTGGAAGTTTGATCTTTAAGCACATGGAGAAAGGAACTCATCAAAACATCCTAATCCCTTTTTTATAGTATCAACATGCCTATGGACTCAATGTGATCTAGGATCACAAAAATGAAAATGAATAACTATATATTTGGCTTGACCAACACTAGTCTTTATTAAAAAAGTTGTGTCACCTTCATTCCTTTGTTGCACCCACAAGGAACTTTCTCAAAATGAACTTGTAGGAAACATTAGTTATGCGAGATATGTTGACATTAATTAACAAAGTCCACCTAGGGGATTAATGCACTTTCATCATGGCTCTAGCTTTGCCAATTGTTTCAAAAACAACTCGACAAACTTTTTTTCTAATGATATAAATATAGCAAATTGTCTAGAAAAGGAACTAATGATATAAATATAGCAAACAAACCCCGAAAATGCCAAACTTTGACATGGGACATGTAATGGTGTGTCTTCGGTGCAGAAAAAATTAGAAAACCAGCGGATGAAGTAGCGGTCGCTTCGGCTTCCAACCCGGCATGTTCGCGCTAGGAACCTAGATTCTTCCTCCGAGATGGCATGGTATTTAAGCAGCATACATCACAAGTTTTGAGAAACCTTCCCAATTTTTTATTGCAGACTCTAGGTGTGATATGATGACACCATGTCTATTTCCGGCGTTCGTTGCATTATCCTGAATTGAAAAACCCAGTAACCTCCATGTTTGGGGTCGACTAGCTCATAGCACCCTGGGGATTGGAAATCCTTCCCTTTTGTTGGACATCGCCTAAAATAGACGCAAGAATACAAATAAGTGGTTTCAACCCAATTTTACCAGTTCTTTCATGCACCTGTAGGTCAAATTTCAATTATATTCACTAGCTACCTAGAAATGTACTAAACGACTTAAATATAACAAACGAACCCCCCAAAACGCAAAATTTTGCCATGAAACAATAATAGTGTGTGTTGAGCAAAGAATTATTTTTAAAGCCAACAAATGAAGCAGGGGCGCTTCGCCTTCAAAAATGACAATTTATTTCCCTCCCAAAACTGAGATTCTTCATCGGAGATTGTCCGATTTTAAGAAGTGTACACGAAAACTTCTGCGAAGCCTTTTCAAAATTTTACCATCACATATTAATGCCATAAAATGACACTATGTCAAGTTTCATGGCATCAGTCTTTGTCTATGTTTTCTGGAAGTAAAACAAATCTAAAACCTCCATGTCCGGGGTCGAGTCCCTGTGTCCCGGGGTTTGGAATTACATCCTTTTTCCTGGATAAGGCTTAAATATAGAGTCAATAATATAAAAAGGATTTTCTTCAATCCAATTTTGCAAACCTTTTCGTGCAGCTGCGGTTCGAATTTGAGTTATATTTACTAAATGCCTAGGAATGCCTAAATGACTTAAATATAGCAACATTTTGACATACAACATGTAATGGTGTGTGTTTAACATAGAAAACAAATTCTATGCTAAATAACTTCAATAAAGAAATGGACAAAATGACTTAAGTATAGTTGTAGCTTGGAATTTCTTTGACATGAAACATGTAATGTTGTGTGTTTAGCATATAAATGGCATGTTTGGAATTACTTTGACATGGAATTCCTACACTAAATGGTGTGTGTTTTGCTATATTTAAGACATTTAGCAATATTAGATTTGGAATTCCTTTACTTTTTTGGAAAAGGTCTAAACATAGACTCAAGAAGACAAATAGAATTGTTTTATCCATTTTTGCAACAAAAAAAGTGTATTTTGGAATTCAAATTTTCATTATATATGCACTAAATGTTTAAAAATGCACATAATGTCTATAAAAGGAAATAGAGAGGCGGAAAGAAAGAAAAATGATGTGGAAAAGAATGTAACAAAGAAAAAGGAAAACAAGTAATGTACAAAAGGGATGAAGCAAGAGAAGGGAGAACAAAAGGAGAACAAAAAAAAGTGTTTGCAAGAGAAATGAGAAGAAAAAAAGTACTCCTCAAGTGAAAATAATATAGTTAGCAAACAATTATTCGCTGAGTGTAAAAAAAACGATGAAGGTCATGTATGCCTAGTACTGATGAAATGTACTCAGCAAACAATCTGCCACTAGGTAAAGTTCCAAATTCCAGAAGTCATTTCTCGTTTTGTTGGATGTTTGAGTTTATAAAGACACGCAATTAAGACCATTGGATTTCGACAAATCAAACGTTCGTTGTTTGACCATGTTCAATCAAACGTTTTTCATAGCATTTATAGTTGTTGCGAGGATTGAAAAAAAAAATAGCAGCATCCTTGCCATGTTCAGTTACCAGGATTTACTTTTTTTTTGCGAGAAAACTTCCAATCTATTCATCTTCAATCATGGTAGTACAACGAACGCTAGAAATAATAAAAATTACATCCAGATTCGTAAACCACCTAGCGACAACTACAAGCACTGAAGCGAGCCGAAGGCGCGCCGCTGTCATCGCCCCTCCCTCGCTGGAGCCGGGCAAACCTTGTTGTAGTAGACAGTCGGAAGTCGTCGTGCTAAGGCCCCATAGAACCAACGCACCAGAACAGCAACCGCCACTGACGAAGAGTGTAGATCAGAAGGATCTAACCTGAAGACACGGGAACATAGACGAACGACGAACAGATCCGAGCAAATCCACCAAAGACAGATCCGCCGGAGACACACCTCCACACGCCCACCGACGATGCTAGACGCATCACCGGAACGGGGGCTAGGCGGGGAGACCTTACCTTGCTTGCTAAAGAAAAATCCTTGCCACAATTATAATTGCCATGAAAAATGTTTGATTTGCCAGTGTTAATTAAAAAATCTGACGTCGCGTTTTAAAAACGTTGGATTTGCATGCATGCAGGGTGACGTGGGACTGAATTAAAGCTGCATCGATCACCAGCTCATGGTGGTGGTAGGAGAACTAGGCGTTGGGGTTTCAGTCATGGGGTGGTTCCTAGCGCCTCACATCACCAAGCTCATGGAGATTGCACGGGAGTGCGCAGCCTCCAAGTGCATGCTCTACGGGGACAGCACGGAGATGCTGCAAAAACTGGCGGAGGATCTATATGACATCAAGTGGCACCTCGACCCACACAGCACCGACTTCGTCAACGACCAGGGCAAGCTTGACCGGCTATGGCGGCTCAAAGACGACGTCCACCGCGTGGAGGAGATCTTGGACCTGTTTCAGCTAGAGATCCATGACATCGAGACAACCGGTAATTACATAACAAGAAATAAGAAGCGCCTGAAGGGCAAGAAAGTTGAGTTGTCGCGTCAGCTGGTGAAAGTGCTCAAGAATCTAGACGAGACCCGGGACAGGGCGCGGGAACTCCGACATGGCGCAGGCCCTTCCATGTCGCCAAAAGCAGAAACTGGCCAGCACACCATGAGGGACAAGAGGAGCTTCTTCGGGTACCAGGACGAGTATGCCCAGCTGGTCTCTATGTTGTGGCCGCAGCCGGATGGCCACAAGCTGGTGAAGGTGGACGCCAAGGCGCGGCGGGTTGTTATCGCCATCGTCGGCCATGCCGGGATGGGGAAGACAGAGCTTGCTCGCCAGGTGTTTCGGGACGCCAAAGGAAAGTTTGATCTTTGCATATGGGTGCACGCCTATGGCAAGAACAAAGAGTTGGACCTCCTGAAAGAGATCTGGAGGTCTGCTGATAGGCCCGTCGGCGATATGAACGTCTCAAGCCTTCAGAAGAAGATGGAAAACCTATTGGCATCCAAGAGGTGCCTTCTGGTGCTCGATGATGTATGGAACCATGAGTTGGCGACCAACGAGGAGGAGAGGGAGCAGGCATCGCTGGCGCTCGAATCAATAATGAGCTTTGCCGAAGGTGGAAGCCGAATCGTGATGACGACTCGTGCCAAGATTTGTGCAGTGACATTCAAAGCAGGTGCAAGCATCATTCTAAATGGAATCAAACCCAAGGAGATGACACTTCTACTCAACCACACCGCCAAGCTAAGGACCGATGGTACTATTGATAATGATGACAAAAAAATTCAGCAGCTCGTAAACAAGCAGGTGTCCAAGATGAAGGGGTCCCCGTTGGCGGCCGTGGAGATCGGCCACGAGTTGAGGAAACAAACCACAGTTGACAAGAGGTGCGACATATTGCACAACGTTGAGCATCATTTGGACACCGTGTTACAGGCCCATCTGTTCACGTATCGCCATCTCTTGCCGCGCCTGCAGCGCTGCTTCGAGTTCTGCAGCATATTCCCATACAATTGGAGGTTCGAGCCTGAGAAGTTGACCAAGATGTGGATAGCTCATGGTTTCGTCGAGGAGGACGCCCAACAAGAAGGTCGGAGCATGGAGGATGTCGCCACAGACTACTTCCATAGCCTGGTGGATCGTTCATTGTTCTAAGAAGAAGGAGGCGAACCAGCTGGAGGCAAAGGGACGACCTATGTGATCCATGAGCAGGTCCATTGGATGATACGCATGGCCTCTACCAAGAACTGCATCAGCATCTCCGGCACAGCAGTGAGAAGCATCCCTCCCACAGTTCGTCACTTGTCTGTCACCAGCAGCTCTCTTGATCAGCTCAAGGCATATCCTAAAATCATACTCAGCAACATGAGGACCCTGCTAGTCCTAAAAAACAATCATGGTGATGATGATGACGATTCAACATCATCGACGCCCTTGATCAGTACAGTTGACAAGGGTATACTCAAACTGTTCAAGGGCGTGAGAGTACTGGACCTGACAGAGACAGGACTAACACAGCTGCCAGGAACTATCGGCAAGCTGAAACATGTCCGCTACCTAGGGCTTCCGAGCACCATGAGGAATCTGTGTGATGAGGTCACCGGGTTACTGTTTCTCCAGACCTTCAGCCTTGGGGGGAAGATGCAGAATACCTGTCGGCTGCAGAGGTTTCCCGAAAGGATGAACAGGCTCGTCAACATGCGACACCTCGACATAGACATGGAGTGCATCGCCAACATCAGCGGCATCGGGAGGATGCGTAAACTGCAAGGATCCATCGAGTTCAAGGCCGTCAGGGCGTCAGAGAAACAAGGGCACACCATGTCGGAGCTTGCGGGGATGAACTCTCTGCGAGGGACGCTGAGCATAAAGGGCCTCGACGCCGTCGCCGGCAAGGAGGAGGCCATCAGGGCTCGACTCGACAACAAGAGTGCCATCAAGGTCATCAAGCTTGAATGGAGGCCTCTAGATCCACGGCGAGTTGACGGTGGACCTGCCGACTCCGACGCCGCTGCCGTCCTTGAAGGTCTCGAGCCTCACCGGGGCCTCCATGAGCTGCGCATCACGAGGTACCCTGGGGCGACGTCGCCGACTTGGTTGGGCCGGGGCATGATGGTCAACCTGGCGCGCCTGTACCTCAGGAACTGCAGGAGGCTGCAGGCCCTGCCTGCCGTCGGCGGGCTTCCTTGCCTGGAGCTTCTCGATATCAAGGAGCTGCCCTGCGTCGAGAGGATCGACGGTGACTTCTGCGGCGGCGGTGCGTTCCCGGCACTGAAGGAGATGGTGCTCGACGACATGCCGAGGCTGGTGGCGTGGGATGATATGCCCAGTCTAGCCTTCCCTGTGCTCAGGGACGTAAGCATCGCCGACTGCCCACTGCTGTCCTCCTTGTCGGGCCTCCAGCGCTGCAGAGGTCCCATCCACCTCTGCGTCAAGGGAACGACGGTCCTCGCACGGGCGACCCTGCCCAAAAATTTCAATGGCGGTAACTCTACTTGCAAATTTTACTAGCGCGCATGTTTAAAATACCTCTTCATTATACTACTATATAGTATATCTCTCCTTTGAGAGCCGGAATTTTTTTCTGCATCTCTCGTGAAGCTGAATGTTTACGCTCCATGATATACTGGTAGTGCACCGAATCATTTCTAGTTGTAATTAATCAAATGCACAACACCGTTGACGAAATGGGTTAAAACCCATATTTGTGTTTCAGTCTATGTTTAGGCCTTATCTAAGAAAAGAAAATGAATCCCAAACATTAGTACGTGTGCCAAGACTCGACCCTGGCCATGAAGCTTATTGGTTTCTAATTCTATAGAAAATAAAAACGAACTTAAAAATATGAAACCTGACATGGTGTCTTGTATGACAAAAATAAGAAGAGGCCAAATATGGCACAAAAATGTAAGAAGTTATTGAAAATTCACAATCCTCTAACCCTAATCTAATTTTCCCATATTGATCTTGCAAGTTTTGCTTGCAAGGTTGGACACTATTGGAATTCCATGCTTCTCGAGTACTCCCTCCGTTCCTAAATGTAAGTCTTTGTAGAGATTCCAGTATAAACCGCATACGGATGTATATACATGCATTTTAAGTTTAGATTCATTCATTTTGCTCCGTATGTAGTCCATCTAATGAAATCTCTATAAAAACTTATATTTAGGAACAGAGAGAGTACTTATGTCTTTGCTATGTTTCATTCCACAACTCGATAAAACACGTCTTTTTTGCTGAGAACAAAGCACGTCTTAAGCTGAACAAGCTCATGGATGAGCGGCCACTGCCGGAGCAAAGCCTGGCCCAGATTTGGGGCAAGGCTCGGGGTAGCTGACCCGAAATGGGGCGGATGCTGCCAGAAGGGGATTAAATGACATAAAACTGCCCGTAGGGTTTCGTAGAATTACACCTTTTTCTTGTCGCTGATAGCTACCACAAAGCTGATTTTTTGTTTAAAAACTCAAATGACCGTTCAGCATAAAATTAATCCGGTTTATGACTTGTCGGGTCGAGACATAAGTGTCAGGAAGATGACAAGTTCACTTGACACACACCACAATTTTCTAGCGGAAAAATACACTGAGCACGTATTTACCATGCTTTGCCAACTAAACTTGCTATTCTCGTGTCATTAAAATTGCCATAAAAGCGTTCCATTGTGATGGTAAGAAACGAACATTTGGGATCCGGGTCCTAATGTTATTTTATTCTTTTTGAGCAGTGGGTCCTAATGTTATTAACACGGTAAATGCGTTAAGTTGGGCCAGGGGCCCACCCGTCAGCACATCTCTCCTCGTATATACAAAAAGGCCCATCGAACAAGCTCATACTATACAAGTAGCTAACTCGTCTCCGGAAAAGGGTTTCCCCTACTTTGTATTACAAAGCAACCAACCGATACAACCAATGATAGATCTTTGGGGGAAGCAGCACAGACACGCCCAAAAGAACTGAAAGAGAAAGACAAAAGAATGCCGACAATGGCGGATCGACAAAACCGAAGAAGCCTCGTGACCGCTGCTCCCGCCGAAAATCTCCCACCTAGCTCCTAGACTCTGAAGCGCCGGTACCGATCAACACCTCCAAGAAGGGACACGATGGTGACAACGCTGCTGCCAAGGGTTTCCCCCGATACGCGACGAGGAGAGAGGAAGGGTAGCCCCCGACGCCCTCCAGGGAGGTCCGGTGGCACCCTCAGGCGCCACTGCGTCGGTGTCGGTCAAGCAGACTGGGATTTCTCCCGATCCCAACCTTCACCTCGGGCGCTCCAGAGCCCGCCACCAAACCGACCACCATCCTGCACCAACATGGTCTTGAGGCTTCCACGCCGTCTCACCACGGAAACACGAAGAGAGGTCTGCACACCGAAGAGCAGGAGCCGGGACTAGAGGCAGCAACACCGTCGGCACGCGGGAGGGCTCAACCTCCACCGTCAATGACGGTAGCCGACCGGACGCAATAGCAGGAGCATACCAGGCCCGTGGGCCCACTGGCCCGGCCGGGCCCTCATAGGCCCGTGAAGCTCCCACCTTCGCGCTGCAGCAGGCACGCCGTCGGCGTCGCCGCCCCGGTCCAAGCTGCTCCTCCTCCCCAACGCGCAGAAGACACCGAAGCCGCGCCGGAGGTCGGCACGCTAGGACCCAGATGGGGCCCGCACGGCCCAGGTCTGGGCCGGGGGCGCGCCGCCGACCACCCCGCACCACCAAGTTGTGCCGTCGCCACCTCGCTCGCCGCCCGTCACCGCCGCAGGGCCGGACCGCCACAGTAGCTAACTCGTAACCGAACCATAACCCTGAACTAATCCACCTGGCTCGGCCCACTGTCCAATGGTTATTTAGCAGAGAAACTTAGCTAATGACCCTACTACGGGCGTCGATTGCCTAAGCTTCGGTAGTACAACCTCCCAAACTTTTCGGAACCTGCCAGATAGTACACAAGAAACGAATTAGTGATGAAGCATCATATACCCCGCAATGTGTTCAAGAGCAGAGTACAAAGTCACATACTTAACTGTAGGTTATATATGCCATCTGAGGAGCAGTGTCCATTTTGACTTTAGATGCCTTTTCATCTTTCATATAACTCTTCAATGTTACGTTCCAGTTGCTCGACAGTAAAATCACGGTGAATCTTCCCTAGCTGCGTGAACTGCTTGCACCGATAACACACCCGTAAAAACCTGCCCGGTTTCTTCTGCAGCGCACGTGCATATGGTGCAACAAGTAGACTCTTTATCTCTCTTCGCAGTTCGTACTTGAGCTCCGCTGTGACCTTCCACGTTGATTGGGAACGGCACATAGCATCAAATCCTTTAGAAAATTTCTGCAGGTATGAAGGGCGCGGGTTCTTCAGGTAAGCTTCAGCCTGTAATGGCGTTATAAGCGCAACCCAAGATTGATCAAGGAAGCTCTTCCGGTCTCGCTGGATCATCACAATGAGCCTACTAACCAGATCCACGTTGGGCAAGGAAGCTCCTGAACAACGGCGCATCGTTTGCCAAACAGAGTACGTGTTATTCAACAAGTAGATGTTCCTTAGACCTTTTTCGTCTTGGCATATCGATCGTGCATCTTCCTCTAGCTTGCGTTCCCAGCAACCGAACCCGTGAGAGCAAGGATCAATGGTGCACCCTCCAGTAGCAAGTATTGACTGCACCATATCTGTGTTGCTGCATAAAAATCGCAAGACTTGCTTGAAAACAACAGTTGCCTGATGAATACCACATTCTTGGCTGTTATCCACGTCACTAGCAGTTCCACTAAGTATTGCACTGAAACCATCCACCACCATCTTCCTCAGAATACCAACGACCTCATCAGATATATTCAAAGGTAAGCCCTGAACGTTGTGCAGGATATCAACGACTGCGCCAAAGATAGTCAGCACTTCCTTAACATGGCAAGCACACCATCCTCCCTCAATCAATGAGCGTGTTACCTCAAGGAGCTTGTCAACAGATTTCCCTGCAACCAATGCAAAGCATTCTGCTTTTACTTCATGACATAACGGATGATTCTGCTCATTCGATTCCCGCCATATTGAACACAAATATGCAGTAGCATTTTTCAGCTTGATGACCCTTTCAGTTGACTCCATGGCAAACGCACAAGGATCTGCGTGGAAAACTGATGGGTTTCCTGCGACATTGGCCGATCTGTTTCATCAAAAAAAAACATCAGAGTCTACGGCAAAGTGCATAGAAAAAACTTTCAGGACCGCGATAGCTAGATCACTCGAATGAAAACAAATTTTGGGTCACACGACTGACCACAAATTTGTTCCATCCATCCAACGGAAACAAGTCCCTTGTCCACTTGTGCATGCACATAAGACATAACTGCACAATCTCACTCGCCCCCACTATCTGGTTGGGACGCATGCATGCAACAGCTAACCGGCTAAACTCATGTGCAATATTCAGTTCATTAAGCACCGGCCATTATCATTTAATATGCTTAGTGACTATATGTGTACTCCCAAACACATATATTTATTTTTTCATAAACGCATAAATAAAAACAATGAAGTTTTGTAAGGAAGAATGAATCAGTGTTACCCTTAACGAAGAAAGAAATAAGAATACATTAAAACAAAATCAAAATAATGAGATTTAAAAGGAAGAATGAATTAGTGTCATTGGTATTACCCTTTAAGAGGAAAGAAAATGAAGCAGGAAAACTTGTGCACAATCTTGCACTAGAATTGCAGGTCTTGTAATTAATACGAAAAGAATAAGCATATGATAGTGCACTTTTCACACTCTGGTGTAATTTACACACATATTCCAACTTACGAGTATATATTTCCTAAGAAAGGATGAATTTATGACATTGGGATCATTGAAAAAGAAAGAAAATGAAAAAACTAAAACAAATAGTGACGAATTTTACGAAAAGTGGGCATTTTTACAATATGCAAGTATAAGCATATAATAGTGGAATTTTCATAAAAACAATTTTTTAAGAAGGAATAAATTAGTGGCATAACTATTACCCCTGACTAAGAAAGAAAATAAAATTAAAATTAAAAATAATAACTATGTATATTACTTCCCGTAACAACCCACGGGCAATTGCCTAGTGAAAATAAATAGTAATTTAATGCAAAAGAAGAGCTAACATCATCTAGGGTTTTCTGGGCCCAAGCCTAAAATAGTTAGTTCCTGCGTGCACATACAAGCTAGACATCTAGGGATTGATATATGCAAAGCATAGACAACGCTAGCTGCAAAGAGCTTACTGACTAGTAAACTAAAGTACTGAAATTACTAAGCTACAAAAATCTCATACTTTTCCAATGAAAATCACGGGGCGAAATGATAAAAATCAAAGCACAAAGTAACCTACATAAATCTTATGATTTCCCCATGAAAATCAAAGGAGGGGAGTGATAAAACAAAGCAAAGAAAGATCAAAATGGGCAGAAACAACCAGTGTGGACGGGGATAACAGGTCCAACAGTAACAGGCTACAAGCCCATTGACAAAATCTGTTGAGTTCAAAAGAGAGCAAGTCAAAAACTGCAAGCCAAGCCTAAATAGGACATAGCAGATTCTCAAGAAAAAAAGGACATAACAACACGCGCGCGCACAGCCACACACACACACACGAGTGAATTGCGGAAAACCACCACATTGAAGCATAGGTTTGCAGAAAACACTCATCTACGAATTTCTGCCGGAAAACACTGATTTCAAGTTTAATCTTTTGCAGAAAACACTGATCAACAGCTTAGGCTGTTTTAAGCACAATTATGACAGGTGGGTCCCATATTTGCTGACGTGGCGTAACGGTTCATCTCAAATGACGTTAGACAGTGGTTAGTGCCGAATTTACAAAATAGTCCCTGATGTTTTGCATAGACACCCTTCATTCATAATGGCAAAAAGCAATCAGCCCCCGATCTCGCCCATCTCGCTCATCCCCACAGGCGCTCCCCGCGGGGCACTGCATGCGTTGCACTGCTGCTGCTCGCCTCGACGGCCACGCCTGCACCGCTCCTCACCGGCCTCGCCCGCTCCCTCCACCTCCTTGCGGGCCGTGCCTGGCCAGCGCTTGCCACAAGCTGGAGTCCGAGGCGGCGCCCTCTGCAAGGCCGCCCCGCACGTCGAAGCAGCACTACAGGTCACCATGGCGTGCCTCGAGGAGGAGTTCCACCAGCGCCTGACCAGCGGTGAGGAGGAAGAGGCCAACGGCAGCTCTGGCTTCGCGCCCGCCACGGCCACAGGCTAGTCCAGGTCGAAGTCGGCGGCCACGGTCGAGGCGCGCGGGTCGACCGGAGAGACGACGGCCAGTCGGATCTAGCGAAGGAGACGAGGGGAGTGCTGGCCGACGAAGGCCGTGTGCTCCTGCTGCCTGCATGGGACGGCCATGCTCCTCCTGGCCGCTGAAGACCGGCGAGGCAACGAGGATTTGGGGGGCGGCTCGTGCTGCTTGCTCCGGCGGCACAACTTGTAGCAGAGAGAGAGAGAGAGAGAGAGAGAGAGAGAGAGAGAGAGAGAGAGAGAGAGAGAGAGAGAGAAGCCGGGGGAGGAGAGGAGGGGCGGCGTCTTGAGCAGGTCTGCCGGCGGCGGGGCCAGTGGCTGCCGGCGGCTGGGCGCGTGAGCACGCACGGGGGAGAAGGGTGTGTTGGCTTTTTTTGTTTGTTCAAGGAGGTGTTTTTGGCAAAACAAAACATCTAACGACATCTAGCCCGAACCGTTACGCCACGTCATAAAAAAGGCCCCACATGTCATAATCGAGGTTAAAATGCCCAAAACAACGAATCAGTGATTTCTGCAAAAGATTAAGCCCAGAATTAGTGTTTTCTGATAGAAATTCGTAAAAGAGTGTTTTCTGCAAATCTATGCTTCAATGTGGTGGTTTTCTGCAATTCACTCCACACACACACACACACAAAATGAACACCAATCTTGGAGCAGCACTTGACGGTGAAAAATTGACCTGCCGAAATTTAAAATTCACGCGACTTGCATTTAGCTAAGTGGAAACTTTCAGAAGGCCCGCAAGGATTGTAAAGCAAAGAGTGCAACGTTAATTCAAAAGCGTTATCAAACTCATTAGCAACTGGTAGGTACCTGAAGGTGGCTAGATTGGCTGGCGAGTCCAAGAGCAAGTGCTGGAGCTGCTGGCAGTGCAGGCGGACAGTGGCGCACCAGTTCTCCACTCATCATTTTAAATCACCTAACTTCCTAACAGTCACCCATCCTCCCACTCACCCAGCCTGAGCACGCTTAACTTCCGGGTTCTATTCTCCTTGTTTCCAAGTCTACACTTGTTGTTTTCCTGACAATAGTAAGATGCCAATCCTATTGACCTCGTGAATTTTGCTTGAGCATGAATTGACACATTTCACTGTTTGAGTTTCAAACTATTGTTTTCAAAAACAATAATTATTTAGAAAACAATAGTTATTTTGAATAATTAGTTTGACCATGGTTTGACCATAGTTTGACTACAGTTTGACCAGATTTGACCAAAATTCAAAATAACTGAACAAATTAGTTAGTAACACTAATATTCTAGAATAATTAATTTGACCATGGTTTGACCATTATTTGACCACAGTTTGACCAGATTTGACCAAAATTCAAAATAACTGAACAAATTATTTAGTAACACTAATATTCTAGAATAATAAGTTTGACCATGGTTTGACCATTGTTTGACCACAGTTTGAAATTTTTTCGATTTTTTCCACTCTAGATATTAAAAGCCCGTAACTTTTTTCTGTTAGGTTTTTGAGGATTTTGAAAATGTTTAACGGGGTTCCCCCGGTTAAATTTGGATATAACTTTTTCGAGTAGATAATTTTTCATATAAAAAACTTTTTCATCCGAGTTAGTATGCAAAAGTTATGCCCATATTTACAAATTCCAGAGAGATTTTGCAAATAAAGTCGAAATTCACATTTGCAAATTTTCCCAACAACTAGACCACATATCACATGGGAAACTTATTTTCTTTTATTTTTTGACATTTCCATCATTTTTTTATTTTTTAAAATTGAAAAGGCGATCCACGGGGGTAGAGTTTGAAAATGGGACCTTTAGTACCGGTTCGTGCTACGAACCGGGACTAAAGGTCTCAACCATTAGTCCCGGTTCGTGCCTCAAACCGACTAAAGGTTCACTCTTTAGTCCCGGTTTGAGGCATGAACCGGGACTAATGGGTATCGCAGATTTTAGTCCCGGTTTGAGGCACAAACCGACTAAAGGGCACAGTGAACGGGACTAATGCCTTAGCCGCATGAACGGGATAATGTTTCATATTAGTCCGGTTCGATTGAACCGAACTAATGGGCTAAACTGGCCTGGACGAAAGCCCTGTTTTCTACTAGTGCCTCAATTGTTTGCCGTAATGTGATGGGTACCTTCCTGGGCGCGTCCTCAATTGTTTTTGAAGGTCTTACACATCCATCGACACTTGAAGCCATTGCATGCAGTGAGGCAATGTCGCTAGCTCTTGATCTAAACCTCTCACAGTTACAAATTGCTACGGATTGTCTACAAGTGGTTCGCAACATCAAGGAGGATAACCCATGCAGTTATGCCGTAATCATCAAGGAGATTCTCGCGAAAAAGGCATTGTTCCAGGAGGTGCCCTTTAGTCATGAAAATCGAGCATGCAATATTGAAGCACATAGTCTAGTGAAAGCTGCTACTTCTCTCGAGAGTGGGCGCCATGTTTGGCTCACCTCACCCCCACCTATAGCTTGTATCCCTACAAACATTGTTTAAATAAAGTTATAATGGTGTTCTCAAAAAAAAAAAAACACGTACGAAGAGATCGGAGAGATGCATCAAGTCAACGATCTGTAGCGATGGACGAAAAAAGTTACCGTGGATGAAAAATAATGGAGAAACAATCCTTCTTTAAAGATAAAGATAAAGATAAAGAAGAGCATTTTCAACACGCACGTGGTATAAGTGCCATGCTAAAAGTGACTATTTCAATGTCATAAACTGTTTTTAGGGTGCCGCATCCGTTGAAGATGCTTTAAGTCACGTATTTGATTTATTTTTGGCCCCACTAAGCCCGGGAGAATCCACGCACATGCAAAAGCATGTGTGAAGCATGTGGGGAGCAACTGACAACCCCTCAAAAGTTAAAAAAAGGCAGCACCTGACATCGGCGCTACCATAGTTTGTTGCATGCCCTGCACAGGCTCTCGCAGAGCTACAACTGTACGTTGGGGGAAAATCACCGATGTGGACCAAACAATAAAATGAATAGTCGGCGAAAAAATTCATCTGGTCTGATTTTTTTATATAGCGTCTGATAGTTTGGCGCCACACTACACTGTGCAGCGTTTGACTGACAGGCGCTACGCGCCTGGCCTCGGGCTGCCTGAAAAATATAGTGGCAAATAGTGCAGCCATTACTGCAACATCTAGACGCTAGACGCTACCGACGTTACATAATAAGTTAGGTGCCTGAGAGCTGGTCAGGCGTGTAGCGCCTGAGAGCTCGGCGCTGTACAATATAGTGTGATGCCTAACTGTCGGACGCTACATAAAAGGATCAGTCATGTGAATTTTTTTTCACCAACAGTGATATTGTTTTATCCACAGGTCAAATTTGTTGTTTTTGCTGTAGGTTGGAATCCGTGCTTCCATGCTCACCGCCAGTTCCGTTTGCACATACGTGGAGCAATGCTGGCCAGCGGACGCGTAATTTTCGGCAACATTAGCCAGCTTGATTAAGCACATCCAGATGATCTCGATCTCTGCCGCTACACGCGTAAAACGCGCAACGTTTAGACGGCCGTGTGGTAAGAGCTTTATAACCACGTGCTTAATCTACACAACACCTTGTGGTAAAAATGCGAATACTCAAATGGGGATACCAAACTAAGTGTTGACAATAGAATTAACGAGACTAAAATTATCCAGTGCCCTAAGGTAACATATCATCATACATTCTAGGACAGGAGACCAAACCAAAGGCAGGAGGAAATTACGAGAATCATCCAGCATAAGCATGGGCTCGCCTTGCTACGTGTCAAACAAGGAGGTCACGGCATGACATAGGGATGGACACAACTATGACTCCGATACAGGCCCTCAAAGAGCTGATGCAGCTCTGCTATTTCAGGAAAAATGATAAGAACCACTCTGGAGAATTACTACAGTTCTGAAATTCAGCATACTCGTGAAAGTCAACCGCCAGATACACAAATCCATCAATGACAGCCACAATTGTTGCTTCAGCACGATTTACCTCTGAACACTTAATGAACTCAACAATCATGCGCAATGGAAACGACTTGTCCAGCTTCCATCTTTTCCCCATAACCAAACAAAAAACTTGCATTCCTTGTTATGTATGCCCTTATTCACAAGACGAAGCTTCCCATCCTTGGTCTGACCAAGCTCAAATGTAAGGCTGAACATCGAAGCTTCTTTCAAGGGCTGCGGCACATCCATTCGGTGGAACTGAGATGTTGCGGTATTGAGCACGAGCATACCGTCCCCGTTCGAAAAATGTCCAGTAGACGAATCCATCAACCACCTTACCCGGCTTAAGGTAGGTGGCGTCCTTCGGCGTAAGGGTCCCTGTTTCCACCCAAGGGGAAATTTGCCGCTCCATAGTGTGCAAAGAGAACACGGCGACACGCGCTCGCGTCCATGGGTGGTCGTGACGGATGCAGACCACACGCTGCAACCCCTGGTCCTCCTGGTGGGAGAGCGTGTGGAACTCAAGGTAGCTGCCGTCCGTCACAATCCGCCTGTCAGCGCCTGCGTCAGAGGGCTGTAGCTGGCTCGCTGCTTCCGGTGGGCGATGCGGATCTCGCAGCGCAAGCTGTAGTCGAACTCCCATCCAGGTTCGCCGGAGGCAAGGCCGTCCATGTGGCGGGTCTGGAGGAAAGAGGCGTCGCGGAAGGCGGCGGCGAGGGCCGGGTCGGAGAGACGCCAAAGCGAGGGGTATACCAGGATCGACGAAGAACGCGAGGAGGGGCAGCGGGCAGAGCGAGCAGAAGTGGCGGTGGAAGGCGGGGGACGAGCGGACGGCTCCGAGGAAGGCGCGGCAGGCGAAGGCCGCGCGAGCGAGGTTTGGGAGGTCGGGGAGGCGAGCAAGGATCTCGTGGAGCAGGTCGTCGCCGAGAGCATTGATGGTGGTTCCAGCGGGCAGCGGGTGTCTCGACGGCGGCGACAATGGCTGGGAAGACATAGCTGATTCGAGTGGGTGAGAGCTCTCAAAAATGGCGACCTTTTTTTCCGTGAAGAAATGGAGAGCTTTTTTTTTTAGTACCAGAAATGGCGAGCTAGGGCCTAGGAGTTAGGGGAAGAGCAGGGTTCAGGCCCGGATAGGCGACCAGTACTGTGGGCCGGCCCAATTGCTGTAAGCGCACGTTATAATTATTCCCACGATTTCTAAGAAACAAATTGTTGACCCTTTCTTTTCATATGTTTCTGATTCTTTTGCTACACCTATCTGTTTTATTTGTTACTAATAAAAAATTATTTTTATTAATAGACATCATTTTTGTCTCCAAGGTATTTTTATGTAACATAAGATGTTTGACGCATTTTCTTTTTACACGAAGCTTATTATCTATATAAGATATTTGTTTATCACAACAAATTATGTTCCACGCACTTTGTTTGGTTCTCACTGTTTCTCCTCTTTTCCTCGTTAAATAATGGTTTGCATAAATAAACAAAAACACTCTTTTCCTTGCTTCAGTGGTTTTTTATGTTCAGTGGGTACAATTTTTTGGGAAAACTTTTGATCTATTCATCTTCAATTATGACAGTACAACGAACATCATGAATAATAAAAATTACATCCAGATCTATAGACCATCTAGCAGCGACTCAAGTGCTGAAGCGAGTCAAAGGCGAGCCGCCTTCAGCGCCCCTCCCTCGCCGGAGCCGGGCAAAAATTTGTTGTAGTAGACAGTCGGTGCTAAGGCCCCGTAGGACCAGCACACCAGAACATCAACACCGCCTCCAAAGAAGAGTAGCGTAGATCGGAAGGATCCAATCCGAAGACACACGAACGATGACCAGGTCCGAGCAGATCCACTGGTGACACACCTCCACACACCTACTGATGATCTAGATGCACCACTGGAACTGCGGCTAGACGGGGAGAACCTTATTCCATATTCAAGGAGCCGCTGCCTTCTCGCCTTCCTGAGCAGAACATAAACCCTAACAAAACTCAAAGAAAGATCTTAAAACGGAGCCCTCCTGCCGGCAAGAGCCGGGATCCACCGCGCCCCCATGGCCCTAAGGCCACTGGAGATGAGGCGGATATGGCGCAGCGCCGGCGGGAGGCAGAGGAACCCTAAGCTTTTTAGGGGAGATGAGCCAGAGGTGGCGGCGGTTGTGTTTCTTGGCGCACACATTATGTTTAGCTGATACTTGTTGTAATAACAAAATTTGTTTGATTAGTTTTATGCTTTTGTTCAGTTTGTGTGTCTTTTTGGTTCATTATTTTGTAAAAATTCCATGTGATAAGAAGCCATGTGTAAGTTATTTTAATATGGATCTATAAAGTTCGCGTAGGAATTGAATTTAAATTGGAAGAAATAGTCACGTGCATAAAGTTGAGATTTTCTAATGAACCATATGCACATGAAAGAGTGTCATTTCAGCAAACACCATTATGCCTCTAGTCCATAATTTAAAAAAAAAAACAGGACTAAGATGTATTCATGTTTTCAGAAGCATAAGTTGTTGCACACATTTGCCTTTGACAACAAGTTATTTATATTGGTTATATATTTGTTTATGACAAGAAAAAATATGTTCTCTGTGCTCATCATTTTTTGTTTGTCAGATGCATGTTTGTATAATTAGAAAATAGCATGTATCTCCCTCTTTGTCTTAGCTGTTTTTATTTCCCATGGATACTTGTTGTAACAAAAAAAAATGTTTTTTCTTATTTTTGCAGAGATCTTATTCTTTTGTTCATTGAGGGCATTTTTTGGTTCGTTCTTGATAAAACAAAAGTTTTCCGTATCATACTTTTATTTAAGAGAAAGAAAAATGGAGTATATGACGCCATGTGCAACTTATGTTAACATGGATCTAGATATAGTTTGTGTTCTACGTGTGCACATGAAAGAGTATCATATTAGCACATACCACTTTGCCTCTATTCCGTAAAAAAATGTTTTTTTTTACAAAAGGAAGGTCAACCCACAGCCTCTGTGTCGGTTGATGCACACAATCATTTCATGAAGAAAATGATATCAAGCTCATGTTTCCACAGCCTCCTGTAAATGTTAGAATTCTAAAGTTGCAGTGGAAAATCAAACTACACCATAAAGTTTTTTTTGTACACCCATAAACTGTCCATGGCTATATTTTTTCCCAAAGACAGAAATTCATTGATTCTGGCCACTGTGCAAAATCACAAATGCAACCCCCAACCAGTTGGCCAAGGAATATCTTTACAATTTGTAGTGTCAACTGTACATAGAGCATTTCTGTTCTGCACAATTAAATTGAACTGCAATTAAATTAAATAAACTCCATCTAAGAACTCTCGTTGTGTATTTGAATTCAGATTCAAAAAGCTGAATGTGCATTAGTTAGTATATACTCCCTCTGTATCAAAATATAAGACGTTGAGGGAGTATTATTTTGCCACATTTTCTCCTGGTGAACCAGAACAACCCAAAGTCCTCTCCTTTGAACGGTCATGCACTCCCGTCACCCTTTCACTGTCATTGTAATGCTACGTGTGCAGGCCTACCACAATTGAGCAACCATCCCCTGTGTTGGCGCGTCTCTAGGTTTATAAGGCAACTAGTTCAGTAACTTTCTATTGTTAGTTCTAATATCGACGGTCTCCGCAAAGAAAAAAAAACTAATATCAACGGAGTTGAGTGGTTCATGAATCTAGAACTTCTCCGGAGAATTGTAGGTGGTCAAGAAGTTTCTCGACAAGGAAGAGAGCAATTCAAGAATGAAATAATTCTAATTGCCAAATCGCAGCATAGAAACTTGGTTTTCAACTTACTGGATGAATTGTATGTTGCTAACTTGGTAAGTTTTGACGTGGCGAGGAAGAGGAAAAACATTCAGTCAATCAGTCTGCACGCGAACACGGTAAGAAACACCTAGCTTGTTCGTTGGTCGTACATTTGCGTTAGGTCTGACCATGCAACAACTAGAATTACTACTGGGATCCAACCACGCTGGAGCCGGTTAATTTTATCAGCAGTCACTGATCTGTCTAGTCAGCAGTGACGGTGGCATCCCAACTCCGACGTGGACAGCTGAAATGTAAATTCTTAATGTCCAATACACTCTCAGCTTCCAAACTAACCTGCCAGCATACCAAAGATTTGCATTCCACGGACGAAAATGCCTGGATGCTGCCTGCGCTTCATCTTCGTCAAAGCTTTTCCTTTTTTGCTTGTAGACCAAGGCTCATTGGGTGCAAGTATATATACACTTACTCAGTTACTCCCACTTTGCAGACCAGTTTTGTACCAAAAGTTTTGTGTGGCCTGGTTGATCCATGGATTGGCTGGCTCTCACCTGCCGCGCCGCGGTGCTGATCGTCCTGTTCCTGCCGTTAGGTGCGTCCGACGACCGGCTTGTCCCTGGCAAGCCGCTCTCCACCGGCAACACCATCGTCTCCGATGGCGGTGCTTTCGCATTGGGCTTCTTCTCCCCAAGCAACTCCACCAGTACTCCGGCCAAGTTGTACCTTGGCATATGGTACAACGACATTCCAGAGCTCACCGTGGTTTGGGTCGCCAACCGAGAAACCCCGGTCATCAACAGCTCTTCTTCTTCACCGGTGCTCTCACTCACCAACACCTCCAATCTCATTCTCTCTAACGGACGGCGATGGTAGTGGCCGTATCCTTTGGACGACGACCAACGTGGCCGCTGCCGCGGGCTCGTCTAACTCTGTGGCGGTGCTTTTGAACACAGGCAACCTTGTTATCCGGTCGTCAAACGGCATCATGTTGTGGCAGAGCTTCGACCACCACACTGACACGTTCCTCCCTGGTATGAAGCTCAGGCTCAAGTACAACACCCGGGACAGCGGTGAGCGCCTTGTATCATGGAAGGGCCCTGGCGACCCCTCGTCGGGCCGCTTCTCTTATGGCGGCGACCCGGCCACGTTCCTCCAGATATTCCTCTGGGACGGGGCACGCCCGGTGATCCGCGGTGCCCCATGGACAGGGTACCTTGTGTTGAGCGAGCGCCGGTACCAACAGACGAACACCAGCACAGAGGTCATCATCTATCATGCCGTCGTCGACAATGACAAGGAGATCTACCTCACATATAGCCTTTCAGATGGCGCCCCACACACTAGGTATGTGTTGACCTACTCCGGCGAGTACCAAACCCAGAGCTGGAACAATAGGCTGTTGGCGTGGGAAATTCTCGGGAACTGGTCCTCCCTCAAATGCAACCTATATGGCTATTGCGGCCCATATGGCTACTGCGATCTAACGGTAGCACCCAACCCAACGTGCAAGTGCCTCGACGGCTTTGAGCCGGCTAGCATGGAGGAGTGGACCAATGGCAGGTTCTCTAAGGGGTGTCGGCGAAAGGAGCCACTAGACGAGTGCGGTGGCGATTTCTTGGCCTTGCCAGGGATGAAACCACCTGACAAGTTCACGCTCATCGGCGGGGACAAGAGTACATTCCAGGAGTGCGCAACAGAGTGCAACCGCAACTGCTCCTGTGTGGCATATGCGTATGCTAACCTGAGCAGCAGCAGGTCTGGAGGAAACGTGACAAGGTGCTTGGTTTGGGCCGGGGAGTTGATTGACACGGGGAAGTTTGGCCCAGTAATTGGCAGCGAGACGCTCTATCTCCGAATTGCTGGCCTAGATGTGGCAGATGGTACCAATTCTCTCCCCGTACTAAGTTTCAAAAGAAGATCTCTCCATTTACTAGTTTGCTACTAAAGTACTTCTGTTGTTTGCCATTTTTGTGCTATGTGTGTATTGCAACAGGTAAAAGGACTAAGAGCAATACAGTGGGGATTGGACTGCCAGTTTTAGCAAGTTTTCTGGTGCTCCTATGCATAGCCTTGGCATGGTTAAAATTTAAAGGTGCATTTAGCACACCCCATTCCCTCTCCCAAAAATGAGATATTCCATCGAGCTTGCAATTCATAATTTACTACCGTATTGTACTTTTGGACTTGTATAAGGGTTATTTCCTCTATTTTACGCGTCCAAAGGATTTCAAGATTTTTTTTCTCCTTTGGACACGTAAAATAGAGCAAATAAACTTCTACGTGCTTACTTCAACCAAACCATGTTATCACAATGGACAATCTACTACCCAATAATACTGAGGTCCACATGCTAGAGAAACCATACTCGATATCGCCTTGGTTCATAAAACAAGAGCGACGATATGTTACCACGCTATGAATTTGAGGTCTTGAGGATATATGTGAGCCTGATTGAGTGCACAGTGCACATGCTATGGGGGTGAGAGGGGATTCTAAGGGAAAATGTGCCATTTCCAACATGTGACTTCATCTTATATGTTAATTCCTCGCAACACTGTCAGGTTCATCATTTTCCACAGCGACATAACTGCCTCATGAGTTATGTTTGTTTGGTTTTGTAAGTTCATATGGGGTGTATTAGGCGAACACCAATGGTTTCAGGGTCGAAAAGAGCATTTCATTATTATTTATATTTCATGATATTGTGGAAGCAGGTAAGATCAAAAAGTGGAGAAAACACAAAAAAATATCACTGGATGGCATGACTACCTCTTATGAACCTGATGAAGGGAACCCTCACCATGATCGTGAATTTCCATTTGTAAGATTTGAGGAAATTGCCATAGCAACTCACAACTTTTCTGAAACATGTAAGATTGGACATGGAGGCTTTGGCAAAGTTTACAAGGTAAGACATTCAATAGTTTTCTATATCATTCATTGTAATATCGACATAATTGAGTGGTTCATGAATCTAGGTTTGACATTCAAATTCTCTAGGGAATATTAGGTGGTCAAGAAGTTGCTATCAAAAGGCTTAGTAAGGATTCTCAACAAGGAACAAAGGAATTCAGGAATGAAGTAATTCTAATTGCCAAATTGCAACATAGGAACTTGGTTCAACTCCTAGGGTGTTGTGCAGACAGAGATGAAAAATTGTTGATTTATGAGTATATGGCTAACAAGAGCTTGGATGCTACCCTTTTTGGTACATATTCTAGCAATAAACCATCATATCCTATAACAACTCAAAATCATTTTTTGCTTATGTTCCTTCTATTTACAGATGACTCAAGAAAATTGTTACTAGATTGGTCGACACGGTTCAATATAATCAAAGGGATTGCACGGGGACTTCTTTATCTCCACCAGGATTCAAGATTGACAATAATTCACAGAGACCTGAAAGCTGGAAATGTTTTGCTAGATGCAGGGATGAAACCAAAGATAGCGGATTTTGGTATGGCGAGGATCTTTGGTGATAACCAACAAAATGCAAATACTCAACGCGTTGTCGGGACCTAGTGAGTTTCCATTGAAAAAAATCATATTAACTTCTCAAAACAAAACTCTCAATGTAGTAACTCTTGCAACTTAAATGATCAAGCAGTGGCTACATGGCTCCTGAGTATGCAATGGAAGGCCTCTTCTCTACCAAGTCTGATGTATATAGCTTTGGTGTGTTGCTATTAGAGGTGGTAACTGGTATTAGAAGAAACTCCAATAGTCAAACCATGGGTTTCCCTAGCCTCATAATCTATGTGAGTACACAGAAGACTTCTCGGAATTTTCATTTGAAAAGTGGATCTAGTTTTGAAAACATTTTTCTTAATTTTGACTAACAAAAAGAAAAATAATAATATGAGCTTCTTGGTTGTTTCAGTCATGGAATATGTGGAAAGAAGGGCGGGCAGAGGAGTTGCCGGACTCATCTATCATGGATGCTTGTTCACTAGATGAAGTTGTGCTTTGCATCCATCTAGCACTCTTGTGTGTCGAGGAGAACCCAGATGAAAGGCCAGTTATGTCATATGTTGTGTTCGTCCTAGAGAATGGAAGCACCACACTTCCAGACCCCAATCGTCCGGCCTACTTCGCGCGACGAAGAATTGAAATGGAGCAAATCAGAGAAGATATTCAGACTTCCGCAAACAGTTTTACTCTTACTGAAATAGAGGGGCGTTGAAATAACAATTCTTTGGTTTCTATAGATGTATCGAGCATTGCTGAAAGACTGTATGTTCCAACAAACTGGGCATGCATTGCGTGTTGTTCGAAGTCATCATCTTTGAATGGGATTTTTATTCCGTCTTGGGCCTGATAGCAGTCTCAGTAAGAATAACAATTAAGATACTTAAAACAACAAAATCCAGTACTTATTGAACACAAGTGATTCGGTGGCATTGTTCTTCTCTGCCACCTTACGATGGGTTTTGTGCTTAGTTTCTAAAGAAATGACAGGACAGTCAGACAAAATCACATATAAAGTATGTTGACTGAGGTGAAGTGTGCAAGCGTTCGTACGCAACTTTGAAATTGCGGGTGATCGGAGTGGCCATGTGGTGGATTTTCAGTCCAATCATCAGTAGCAGCTCTGCAAGGTGGTTTAGTACAGGTCCTGAGTACACTGTTTGTACCTGACCTGTTTTGTGTCTCGTGGGCGGTCAGTCCAAATTTTGACTAAAGCCTGCACACATGGTGCAAAATGATTGGACACAAAATTTGACTTATGATTAAATGAAAATCAGTCGATTGTTATTTAGACACACCCTTAATCTATATGAAGAATGAAAGAGAAGCTCATTAAAAAGAGATGCCAAAAAAACCTCTTTTCTCTCTATATAATGAGTAGATATGTCACGAGCAATTGAAAAACATGGTGCACTGCACCCTATTCTAGACATGCATATAAGATGAATGCTTGGTGGTTGGCGTTGGCAATTTGTGTGACGGAAAGTGGACACTAGCAGATGGATATGCATATATATATGAGTGACATTTAAGACTTTAGATCATCATTAGACTTAGTTCATGTACATACACTATTTGTGCCTGGGAGATTTAATTATCTGAGACATTGGAGGAACCAAAAGTTTGGAAACAAACGATGCACTTTGATTGCCATCGGGTCCATATTCGAGCCCGTCTTCCATTTTCATGAATGTAGTAATCGAGAAGCCTGAAGGAATTCTGATGAAGTATGCCTCCAAGGGTCTTTTCTCGACCAAGTCGGACATCTACAATTTCGGCGTCTTACTTCTCGAGGTTATAAGTGGGAAGAGGAATGCAAGCTTCTCACAGGAGACGAAATAAATATAATGAACTAGATAGACAGGACCAGTATAGGGGGCCTATTGCTTTTTATTCAAAACAGACTCTGAATGATTTCAGAAAGAAAACATAGCAAGTGATTTTCAATGTGCCCGAATGGAAGCACACCCGACGACGCACGAGCTTGATCCAGCTCGTGTCGTGGCGAAGCCATGTGCGGTATGCACATTTAGCAACACCAAAATTGATGAAAAAAAACTCTTGGATTTCCCATAAATTTCTCTAGAAAGTCAAACTACCTCTTAGACTCAAGGGGTTGATATGGTTGGTACCAAGATCCGAGAAATACTAGTATTCTAACCAAGGACAAGTTATGGAGTTTTCTTCGGAAAGGTGACAAGAGTTGCCAGTTTGGCGAATTGATCATCTCTGCCTGAAATGTTTTATTATAGCTAAAGCTGATTTGAAATATTTTAAAATGTGCCTTAAATCAAGTACATAGTACTTCATCATTTTTCTTTCTTTCGAGAAATGGCCAAGATCATGCATGGTGTACCCTTGTGCATACTGATATCTCAACACATGAAACCAAAAATACAACCTGTACATATTGCAAGAATGAGAGATCAGACTGTAGGCGTCGAGAAGATGCCATGTAAGATATGGAAACAGGCAAGGAGATGCAGGTGGAACACGCACCAATGAACGACACAACATGAGCTATACAGGAGCCCACCGCGACCGAAATAAAGGCTGGAACAGAATTTAAGATAATGGTTCATGATGAATCATATCGACTAACACAGCCGAACCAGTGATCAGTATGAAGTAGTGACCTTTATTGATAAGCTACCAGCAATCTAGGTTGCCGGTCAGGGTATACATCCGATGCCGCTCCCCAATGGGGGAGAAGACCAGATAACAACACAACACACGCCGACCGATGGATGTCGGCCTTCCTCTGGACTGTGTTGCCTTCCTATCTCGGTATACACACACACAGTCCCTCTTAAGGAAGGCCGGTATAATGGATGGCTCGGTTGCCGAGCCGATCCCATGTATAGATGTACCAGGAGGAGGTACCAGCTACAACCATCCTGCCAATGTACAACATCTACTGCCTACAGTATACTCTCTCTGCTCTGCCAGTCAGCCGAAAGTCCGGAACAGAGCATGCGCCGGGGGGAATGGAATCCGCGGTTACCCAGTGAAAGACTCCCGCTGAAGGTGGGCCTACTGATCCAGGCTCCGGTTCCTTCGCCAATGCGAATGTGCATTGTGGAGTCATTGCTATTTCGCCACGTAAGTGGCGGACCAAGTCTAAGTGGCCCATGTTTCAGTCATGGTAGCGTCAACGTCAGACGCAAGCCAGTAATCAGCAGCAACCTGCAAAAAAGTTGGAAGAACGTGAGTATCGAGCAGCCTTGATTGGTTGGTCTGTGATGCCGTTTTAATAGCATTCCTTACATCAGTATCTGGCAGCACGATTTTCAGAATGCCAGGCATCCGTTCATGTGTACTGGATGGTTCCGATGTATGCTTGCCGACAGTGTCGCCCTCTCCCTTTTCGGGAGCTTGACTTGGATGATCATCCACCGGCCTTGGAGCATCTGAACCTCCAGCTGTGGATGCATGATCCAAATTGTCTTGTGCCACCTGCTCTGGGTCGGATACCCCCTGATGGTCACTGGCAGAAAATAGCAGCTTCGTTAGTACTATTGAGTGTGGGTTCTACAATAAGCGGTTTGCGGCAGTTTACCTTATCAAAAAGCAATCAATGGGACCCATTGAACTTCTCAAGAGAAGCTGGTAATGCTTTTCTTGAGATTCCAGGTCCTTGCAGATGTCCATATCCTGGTAAATGAAGTAGCGTCAACAACCAGAAAGATCGATCAGCTATAACCACATAGCTGAAAGGTAACTAGAGATTGCTTACCGCATTAGGATCTGGAACCTCAACACAGGTTCCATGAGGAGCATGTATTGCAATACGAGTGGATCCCTGCAATCAGTGGGGCAGTTGTTGAAATGCCTTCGTGATTACAGGAAGAAGAAACAGACATGAAGCAAGGAACTTTCTTACCTGTAAGTGAGGAATCTTACAAATATCTTCCTTGGAAAGATACAACCACCTAAACAGAAACACATAAGGACTCGGTTGATTGTAGCAACAAATATTATTTGTGAACATAAGAGACGATGATCTTACTTTTTTTTGTCCTTATTTAGTTTGAGCGCCAGCAGTTTCTCTTGTGCTTCTCTGCAGAATCAGTAACTATTCGTCAAAAAAGAGAGCAGCGATCAGGTATTTTTGTTGTTTCGGTGAAAAAGAAGGAACTTACCGTATTTCCTCATCCAACCTGCTTTCTTTATCATGTGATGAGTCCAGTTCCTCCTGTAATATAATCAAATGAAACTTTATACAAAAGTTCAGGACAATAATGCTAATGTTCAGGTCGACTGGCTTGCTGTCAGAAGATGGGCCTGCTAATTTGCATTTTGTTTCAGCAGGAAAAAAAGGGGGGTTGCATTTTGCAGACAATGCTGTGAACTTTGAGCAAGGCAGAAAGCCCTCAGTCAAATGAAGTGTGCTTAAGATAGATTAATGGACTTCCAATATGTGCTTTATTCCTCTGGTTATCTTAGATATATTCATAATGACTTGGATATTTCCTAGAACTTTAATATGCTTACAAGACAGTGGGCGTGTTGCATCCACTAGATCATTGGTACACACCATTCACTACAGAAACCCTTTGCTGCGACACCCATGGTCTGATTAGTCATATAATTTACAATTAGGAAACTAAATGCAACTGTAGAAAAATGAGCAAATAAACGTCCCTCTGTAATAATGAAAAAGAAATTAAAGCATAATAATGCACACACAGTGTATGTATATAAAGCATGAATATAGTAACAAAAACATAAAACAGAAAATGAAGATCATACAGTTGAGTAGTATAGTGTACCTTCAGTGCAGAAGTTTGGAGCTCCACCTCCTTAGGCAGTAACATGTCAAATCCCCTTCAAATGTATTTATTTCATCAGTAAAAAGCTACGGCAGGGAAAATGAATTAAACGCAGAAACATGGGACACTTACTTCCAACGAATCGTATTCTTCAGGCCCTTTTCAATTAAATCTACACCTTCTAGGACATTTGTTATATCATATATCCTCCGCTTTTGCACCTACAGAAATTAACAAAACTAAAAGAAATTAAGGCACTAAACTCCAGACAATGAAAAAAGAACAGACACCAATGAGGCTGAGACAGTACAAAGCAAATTTCATTTTGCTATATACTAAACCAGACCTCCAGTATCTCAACTGCTTTATTTAAATCAAGGGTTCCATCTTCTGCTCCTTTAAGCAGGTTGATGAATTTCTTTGTCAGCAGACCTGGCATGAAGAAAATAATAAGCAACAAACATACATCATCTCTTTTTTAACTTTGGAAGAACAACAGCATACTTTACCTAGTGAACTGTCATAGCGGCAGTTGTTTGCTGCATCTCCTGAAAGTAAAATTGGTGCCATCAACAAATGACTATTATATTAACAAACTTGGCTCAATAATAAACTGGAAGTATCATCATCAAATGAACAAAGTGGCGCACATCAAATATTTTATAAACTGACTTAAATGTAACCAAGACCGCACCTTCATTTGATCCATGTGGTTTTCTTGCTCGCTTGATACCTTTTGTTGGCCCAGTGGTACTCTCCTTATGATGCCCTTGACTAATCTCTCCCTTCCCAACTTCAGACTGGGCATTTTCTATTTCAATTTTCTGCTCATTTTCCTAAATCATGTGAAGAAGATACATGAAGATGTTGGTAACACTTATAGTCTCATAGGTACACTAACTCGCTAACAGAGTGCAGCTAATTTCCTAACCATATTAGAAAACTGTGTCGTTTCTAAAGATGAATTACGCATCCATGAGTCTTGAAATGGACAGTATGCTGTGCTAACTTGCTAACTGTTTTAAAACGAGGATATAATCAAAGCAATTCAGCAAGTATAAGCCCTCATTACAAGGGGTGAAAATGGAGT
This sequence comes from Aegilops longissima, assembly GCA_021605205.1. Taxonomy (NCBI): domain Eukaryota; kingdom Viridiplantae; phylum Streptophyta; class Magnoliopsida; order Poales; family Poaceae; genus Aegilops; species Aegilops longissima. The sequence goes on from JAHIAM010001670.1 coordinate 43,168, forward strand.
TAGGATATATACACTGCAAAAACAGAGTTGACTATTTTCATAAGAAAACTGCGCACAGCGTTGCACTATAAGTTCAGTACCAGGACAATCTTATCTCATAAGGCCAGGTGCAAAAGGTCATAAACCCTCAGCCTGAAAATCATCCAAAGACATTATATGCTTCTACAACTCACTTTAGACATTCAAGGTGAGACTAAAATCATAACTACAAATATACTTAGACAACATGGGTCACCACTCCAAACATACACATAGAACGTGCTACTATGGCCAGTTCTAAGCTGAGGAGAAAGATAAGTGCATAGAAAAAGTACTAAATGAGGATGCATATATATAAACTTAAGCTCACATACACAATGTTGCTTTACTAAATACTCCCTCTGTAAACTAATATAAGAGCGTTCATCTGAGATGTTCCCTCCAAAACAGAGCACGTCAATCGGACGTCGATTTCATGTTTGGAGTGCAGGTTTGTTTGGAAACCGCAAGAGTTTAATCTAACACGGCGATCATAACAACGCACATTGGCCGTACGGCTAACCGTGGGGACATTACATTGCTGCCCTTAGTCATGGTAGAGGTTCACTGGATACATTACCACTGCCCAAAGGACCATTCGAGCTCACTATCAACTGATTCAGCTAGCAGAAACTCTTCCTGATGCAAACCTACAGGAAAGCACAAAAACCCCACCGAAATTCACGGTGCCCAGTGCTGAACGATCGAATGTGGCAACGAACACTAGGATCAATCGCGATTTCTCGGGCACACGACGCAATTAGCTACGAACAGACTGAAACAGCAATGCTGAATGTACATTTCGATTGACTTACCGGCGCCTTGGACTTGGGCCTCCCTCTTCTCCTGGCCGGCGGCACGACGTTCTCGTACACCGGCTGCGGCGGCCTCGGAGGCGGCGGCAGCTGCGCGGGGGAGGCCTGGGGCGGCCGCGGGGGCGCCGCGGCGGCAGCAGCGGGAGGAGGGGCGGCGTCGGGGGCGAGCGGCGATGTAGCGGGGCCCGGGGAGCCGCGGGAGTAGACCGGGATGGGCGACGGGCGCGGAAGTAGTGCACGTGCGGCGGCGCGGCGGGGACGGCGCCCGCGGCGGCGCGGGGCATCGGAGGAAGACCTGCGGCGGGAGCGGGGCCGGTGGGCGGGGCGCGGGCGCGGGAGCGGGAGGGGGAGGCTGGGGGAGCCGTCCATGGCGGGGGAGAGCCGCGGCGAGCCGGGAGGCGGAAGGGGTAGGGTTTGGCCCGGCCGCGGCGGGGCGGCGAGGTGGGAAAGCGGGAAGCTTTGGCTTCGGGGGGAAGGTGGGAGGGAAGAAGAGAGGGAAAACCAACTCAAGACCTCTCCTCCTTTCTCTCTCCTCTTTCTCTCTCTCTTGTTCTTCTTCTTGAGGTTTTTCCTGGGCTTTATAGAGGGTTTTCGGCTCATGCTTTTGGCAAATGTTTGTTACCGAGATTATCCGTGGCGTAAGACGATGCGCGAATCGTTATCCCGCGCGTCGGCGGTTATGGGAGGCGGGCTGGCGACGCGCGTTTCCTTCCGGAATCCGACCGGGCATACCGTTGGAGGTTTAAATGTTGTCGTCAAAAGGCGAAAGTCGTGATGTTTTGGCTGGAATCATAAATGGGGCCATCGGAGGACGGCTAAGGGGGGAGGGGGGAGGGGACTGGCGAGGGACGGAAAGCATTGGGTTGTCCGCGTTGACACAGCCTGTATCATAACTGTGACGGTTGGTCGGGCGATGCTGGAGACGTGGCGACGCAACTAGACAGAAGGGATGACGGTTTGTTCGTTCGGATGTAAAGAGTACCGTGAGCGCAGAACGATGTGAGGCCGTCCGCCCCGTGGCACGAAAAGCTTTGAGTTCTTCGCGTTAACATGGTCGATATCACATCTCCGACGGGTTGGCGGGGTAATGCTGAAGATGTGGGGATGCAACTAGATAATGGGTGAGGATTTGTTGGGACGTAAAATGGCAAGAGTCGATCATTACAGGTGTGTCTCGTGTGACTAAGAACACAAAACAATGTGCGGGCGTCCATTCCGTAGAGTGCGAGATAGGATCAGGAGATACGTACATAAAATCTATTGTCCATATCTTGCTTTCTGTTGGGAATTGGCCATATCTTGTTGCTGCTAGTACGCATATGTATTATTATTATTATTATTATTATTATCAGAACGGGCTGCTCAATCCGACAAATATCTCGTGGAAAGACGACCAAAAAGGCCGAAAATCGTTGACCCGGTGATTTGAAAATTTTTGAACCAAAACATTTTGAAATGTATAAGGAGCGGGTATAAATGTTGTTCCATGCAATCTTGTAGCCAGGGTACAGAAATATACTCCTACATACAAATGGGTATTTTATTACAGGAGGATTTGATCGGATCGCGTCGAGACGTTGGCGGCCGGCCTGCACTGCTCTGCAGAGCAGAGCAGAGCAAGCATCGGATCCCAGCCAGGGCGGCTCCTCGCTCACGTGGCCGGTGGTGCCGGTCCAGGGTGCACCGCGGCCGGCGCTCCCCTGCTTTGTCTCGCTGGTGCGCGGGCCCCGTCTTGCAGGTACGTGTGGACCGGGTCCAGGCCGGCGCGGCAGGAGCTGGGGGGCGAAGCGGGAAGGAGCAGAGTTGGAGGCGGCCGAAACTGATACGCGGCGAGGCAATGAGTAGGACCCACTGAAAAAGCTGGGCCCACATGTCAGAGAATGCCTCGGGCTCATGCTCTAGCGTGCTGGCCGCTTTCTGTTCTCCTTTGGGACGCAAACCGTGTGCGTGCACCGCTGGCCGGGCGGACGAGGCAAATTTGACAAATTTGACCTATAGACGGAATCAAATCATAGAATGAATTATCCGTGAAACTATTTCACATGGTGACCTTTTTGTGTGACGCCGACACGGCGCGCCATTACTACTGTCTGCAACGCCTCACGGATAGGCGTTACACGGCGAGCGTCGCCTGCGTGTGATCGAAAATTACTAAGTCGTGTGGCGCTACCGAGAGCTAGGCGCCACAGGTCAGCCGCGTGAAATAGTTTCACGGACAGTTCATTCTGGTGATTTAATTTCGTCTATCTATAGGTCAAATTTGTCAAATTTGCCGGCGGACCGCGGCCTCACGCTACGCCCGCAAAACCTTTTTTAAACACAACATTTTTTTTTGCGGAGTAACACAGTACCGATGCTGACCCTCGTATACGTGTATACACTCATTCCTATGGACGCACTGTATACCCTATCCATATGAGTACATTAGAGCGACTGAGTCGGCATATTATTTTGAGATTGACGAAGTCGCCACAATTGCCGTCATAGTCAACGGGGACTCTTCTCCCATTAAATGTGCATCGTCGAAAGGCCTGAAATAAATTCAGAAAAATGCAAACACCAGTGATCTGGGTACCACTATCCTCTTGACCATCTAATCACAGGTTAGTTCACTACATCCATGAAATTGGATTTTGCGGTTATCGTGTCTTTTGCGTACTGGCTCACACGATTAGTTGGATTTGATTGACCCCATCTCTTTTTCTCACCCAAATGACCTGATCCAAGTAATTGGATTATCCTTTTTTTGTCACTCTTCATCAAAGCCAAAAAAAAACCCTGGAGTTTTTTCATTTTTTGGGATGTCCCCAAAGTTTTTTTTTGAATTATCATAGTTTTTTTTGTTTTGCGGGGAGTTCATTTGCTCTTACTTGCAATTTTTTTTAAATAGCTCTTGTATAGATGATATCAATCGTTGTCATAACAAGAACACATGGGCCAAAAATTGCATTGGAAGCGTGCGTAGAAACGGCAAATGTTTTCAGAAATAATGAACTAGAGCAAACAAACCTTCAATAGATGGTGTAACAAATAAAATACAACTCCATCCCGATATTAATATTGTAAAAAAAGCAATACACAACCGCGTGTGCAACCCCGTGTTGGTTGTTGGCCCAATCCATGTATGATTTTGTCCGTCTTTTTTTTTTCAGATTCACTTGCTTTTTTTGTTTTTTCATCATTTTTATTTTCTCTTTCCTCCTAGATTTCTACCAATTTTCTTTTTTTCTATTTATTTTTCTGTGTTGTTTTTTATGCTTGATTTTTTTAATGTATGATGAATATTTTTTACAAATATAAGCGAACATTTTAACATACATGATGAATATGTTATAACTATATGAATATTATTGTTTACAATATGCAACAAATATAATAACTACAATACATGGTCAATTTATTTTGAAATATTGGAATTTTTAAATATCTGGCAAATATATTTACACACATGAATGTAAACCTTTATTTATTTATTTTTCGTAATTCATGTTTTTCCATTATTTAAACAAGCTAGTATATTTTCTAAATTTATGAATAGAACAGTAAAAAATCACCAAATTAAAAGTCTTGTAGCGGAGTTTTTTCCAATTTATTGATGTGCTAAAAAAATATATATGTGATATAATATATTAGTGTCACCCAAGACCAGAAGCCTGCAAGTGAGGTTGCAAGAGAGAGTTGAAATGTGTATCATTGAGGGTCTGTACCATGGCCAGCATGGTAGCATGCATGGCTTTCCTTCAAATTTGAAAAGCTAACCTTGGATTTTGTTTATTATTTGATTTGGTCTGCAACATCACCGGGTGGGTTGTCAGAAACACCTATTTATACTAATTTTTTATATTTCACACTAACTTATTTTTGCTATAGGCCACTTTGAAGCACATAATTCCACATAGAAATAGGAAAAAAACATTGGTTTTGAATGCCATACATCCTAAATCCCATGAGAATTTAAAAAAGGGGCTTTGAATACAAGACATGTTTCTTAATAGCAATTTTGTACAAGATTGGGGGAGGGGAGATCTAATCTCCCTCTAGAAAGTTTTCATGGGTAACCTCTAGTTAGCAATCGTATGGAACTAAGGTATATAAAAAGTATAATACTTGTTTTTGTTGATCTGGTTTCTTTGATCCAAATTGTCTCCACAAGGCAAAAATTTGTAGAGTAAAGTCCTCCAAAATTTATATCAAAATCGTTCAGTAAATCAACGTTAAAGGTGAAAAGTTTGTATTTAAATTTCATGCTAAACCTAAGCACACAAAAAGTACCAGGTTGATCACAAAACAATTATGACCTTAATATATTATTAGGTCACATTTGTACGTGTTTGTATCCATAGTATATCTAAATATCTACAGAACTTGGTAGAATGTTTTATTGTATGAACCTAGTAAATCACTTGAGACAGGTTTCTAAATAACAAGACCGTCAAGTACTCATTTAGTGCTAATGTTAGGGAATCTTCAACGCTGACCCTCAAACCGCCCACATCTGTCCAGACCGGGCGGTCCGGACGTATTTTGCCATCCAACGCAGTAATACATCGGTCCGCGGGTTCCAGACGTCCTTTTTCCCGCAAAACGGAAGCAAACTTCGGGAGGGCTTTGCTGGCGTCGGGACCACTTCCATCCGCCTGTCCAACACCCCTGGCCCACTCGAAACCATCTCTCGTGCCCGCGCCCTCTCCCACAGGAAGGAGGAGGGAGGTGGGAGGGAAGAAGAGAGGGAAAACCAACTCCACAACTAGCCTTGTTTCTCTCTCCTCCTCCTCCTCTCTCTTGTTTCTGTGGTCTTTCTTGGGCTTTATAGAGGGTTTTTGGGTGATGTTTTTGGTGGTTATCCGCGGTGTAAAACTGTATGCGTATTGTTATCTTGCATATTGGCCATAATAGCAAGTGAGTTGGAGATGTGCGTTTTTCGCGAGCGTTCGGACAATTTTAGCGTTGAAGGGCGTTGAAAGGCGAAAGTCGTAATATATATTACCGTTGCTACGTTAGGTGGAATAATAAATGGGGCTGTCGGAGGACGGCTAAGGCCTAATAGGGGCTTGCGAGGTACGGGAAGTATTGAGTTCCCGTGTTAAAACGGACTGTATTACAGCTCTACCCGTTGGCTGGATAAGGGCATCTCCAGCCGTTGGCCCCCTAAGGAGCGTCTAAAAGCGCCGTCTGGGGGTGAGCCGGCATAAAAAATGGTCCTAGAGGTGAGTCGGTCCCTAGCCGTCGGCCCCCAGGTCCGCCCCCAGGCGCGTATTAAAATAAAAAAAGAAGGGCCGTTCGGCGAAGTTATGATAAAAAGTAGTTAAATTTCGGCTAAACATGGCAAATTTCGGTGAAATTCGCGCATTTTCATTACATTAACCTAATCTAAAAAGAAAAAAGGGCTGAAGTCGCCGCCGCCATCGCCGTCGTCGGCCTTTCTCCTTGACGCTGGCGCCCTGCTGGACCCGGCGTCGCCATGGCGGATCTGGCGGCGCGTCGTCATCGTCGTCGTCGCTGTCGCATAGGGACGACGACCCGTCTTCATCGCGGCCGCGTCGGCGCTCCTCGAAGCGGCGCAGGCGGCGCGCGCTGGCGCTCCTTCGCCTTCTCCATCGCAATGGAGTCCTGGGCTCCTGGCGCGCCCATTCTAGGGCCGCGTCGTCGTCGTCGAACTCCGCCTTCACCGGCGCCAGCCCCGGCTCCGTCTTTGGCTTGACGAAGCGCGGAGGAGCCGACGAGGAGGAGGCGCGCCGGCCGCCCTCGTTGATGACGATGCCGGCGCTGCGAGTGCGCCGGCCGAGCGGCGACTCCGCCGCGGGCTCATCCTTGACGCCGAGCAGGGCCGGAGTGCCGGAGGAGTGCGATGAGGATCGGAAGGAGGAAGAGGAGGAGGAGGACCCGAACCTCCTTGGCGCCCATGGCCCGGCAGCGTCGGTGCTGCGCCGGGGTACGCTAACGGCGGTCGTTGCCGCCCTCGAGTACGTGAAGCACGCCCTCGAGTGTGCGGCGGGGGCACCACAGGTGGCGCCCTCGCTGTTCTCGCGGCCGCCGACCACCGCACGCCGTTGGTGGGCGCCAATCGCTTCTTGCCGGCGCCGAAATCGCCGCCCAGGCCGCGTGGTTGTCGGCGGCGTCTTGGGGAGGGAGAGTTGGCGTCGGTGAGGGACGCGCGACGATCTCGACCTCCTCGGCGAAATGCCGGCCGCCCACGGCATCGAACAGCGGGGAATGGGCACTCCCCCGGCGCTGAGTCTCCACCCCGTTGGCCCGGCGCGCATGTCCGGCGGCGCGGATGTTCGCCTGGAACAAGAGCCGAGACTCTGCTCGCCGAGCGAACGGCGGCAACCGTTAACCGCCGCCTGCGTCTCGGGAAGCGTTACGCCATAGCTCTGGCGGGCTGGCGGGCTCGGGAGAGGTAGAGGAGGGGCTGGCGGCGGCGCTAGGGAGAGGCAGGAGAGGGAGGGTTGGACGGCGGCGGGGCTGGTGTGGGCACAGCGAGTGGAGGCCGCCCGGCGAGGAGGAGGCGTCGGCGCGCCGTCCGTGAAGCGCCGCCCTTGAGAATCGATGGCAAGGCTGACGGCGGCAGCCTTGCCATTGATTCCCAGGAACCGAGGCCGTTGGGGAAAAACGAGGCGCCGAAGTCGCTGACGCTGCTGGCCCGCGTTTTTTTCGCGCCAAAACAGCTCGCCCCGGCGCCCCGGACGTCCCCCAGCGCGCCGGGTTCGGGCTAGGTCCGCCGGCGCTGTTTTTGGCCCAAGCCGGCGAAAATCGGGCTCCTGAAGGCGCGACTGGGCCGTTTTTATGGCGCCGGCGCGAAAAAATCACCCGGGGAGGCTTTCTTGGAGGCACGGCTGGAGATGCCCTAATGCTGCTGGAGACGTGGATCTTCGAGACGTGCCGGCGCAACTAGACAACGAGTGACGATTTGGTCGGGGTATGAAATGGAAAGAGTCGATAATCATAGGCGTGTCTCATGTGACCGCGAGCACAAAAGGATGTATGGACACACGTTCCATAGTACATGAGCCGGGATCAGGACATACGTGCATCAGGTCTATTGTACATATCTTGTTGCTACTAGTAACCCTAGCCGCCGCCGGAGGCCAATCTTCCAGCGCCGTCCTCCGGTGGCTCCCCTTCGCTGGTGACGTCGGTCATCGGTAGTGAGGGGGTCGCCGGATCCACGCGTGTGAATCATTTTTACTCCCTCATTGTGATGCCCCCGATTTGACCATGCACTAATCATACATGCAAATGCACACAATTCAAGATCAGAGATTTACGGAAAGATATCACAACACAACTCTAGACAAAAATTCAAACATAAGGGAGTTATATTACAAACCAGGGCCACGAGGACCTGAATACATAAGTCAGCGAAAGCTACAATATCTAAGTAGAAACATAATTAGACAAGTTTGCCTTAAGAAGGCTGAGTAAAACAACGACAACTAGATCAAAAAGGCGCAAGTCTCCTGCCTGGGGCCTCCTATCTACTCCTAGTCGTCGGTCTCTGATACGTCTCCAACGTATCTATAATTTTTAATTGTCTCATGCTATTATATTATCTGTTTTGAATGTTTTATATGCATTAATATGCTATTTTATATTATTTTTAGGACTAACCAATTAACCTAGAGCCCAGTGTCAGTTTATGTTTTTCCTTGTTTTTGAGTTTTACAGAAAAGGAATATTAAACGGAGTCCAAACGGAATAAAACTTCCGCGATGATGTTTTTTTGGACCAGAAGACATCCACGGAGTTTGGAGAGGAAACCAGAAGAGTCCCGAGGAGACGACACACTAGTAGAAAACAAGGCTTTAGTTGGGGCATGGCCAGCCCATTAGTCCCGGTTCTTACACGAACCGGGACCCATGGCGGCATACGTCCGGTTCGTGCGCCCAGGGGGCCGGCCGGGCCTCGGGAGGCATTTGTACCGGTTTGTGTGGACCCATTTGTTCCAGTTCTAGGTACGAACCAGGACCAATGGTCCTCGCTCCTGGCCCACAGCCATTGGTCCCGGTTCGTGCCTAGAACCGGGACAGAGGGGTAGCCTTTAGACCCGGTTCGAGCCACGAACCGGGACCAATGAGGTGGCTATATATACCCCCTCACCGGCGAGCAGAACACTCCACACTGCTCTGTTTTTTGTGGCCGGCGAGGGGAGAGCTTTGTGGTGATCTAGCTCACCTCCTATGCACATGAGGTGTTCGATGAAATGCCCGAGCCACTAGTTAAGCTCTCGCCTCTCGAAACTCGACCTCCGAGCTCCATTTTCCCCGAGATTTGTCTAGGTTTAGCGGTCCGTCAAGTTCCGTCCCCGTCTTCACCGCCGTCGATCGCCCGCGCCGATCTCGTCGCCGGCACCACCGTGGTGAGCCTCTTGTTCTTATCTTCTTTCTGAACAGAAAAAATATTCTTACTTTAGATAGATACTTGTCTAATTTTCTTACTTTTATTATTGCTTGTTATTATATAGTGCGATGGTTTTGGTGTCCGCCCCCGTCGGCCCTCGTCTTGTGTATGATTTGGATGTGGTATATATATTATCTTTTTATAACTATTTGGTTCATTTATTGTTTATGACAATTATGCCGACCAATGTGACATAGATTTTATTTATGTAGGAGGTAGTTGAACCGGAAATTCCAACCGACCCTATTATCGAGAGGTTAAATTTAGTTGAAGAAGAAAACTATTATTTGAAGAAAAAAATAAAAAATATTGAGGAGGAGAAGATGATATTGGAGTTGCATGTTGCGGATGTCGTCGATAATCACAAGATCAAGATGGATGCAATGCGGTTGAAGATTAGAAAGATTAGAAAATATGCCATTCATATTGAGGCTTGGTATCATTATGCCATTGGATCAATTGTTACCTTGGTTGTGATTATGATCGCATTTGTTGTTGCATTGAAATGTTTTACATAGTTTCAATGTATGGTTTAACTAGATGCTCTGGAGAGCTATATGTTGTTCAATGGGAACTATGTATGTACTTTGTTTTTAATGTGATGATGAATTCTATTAATTTGGTCACTTATCTATTCATGTGAATCTGTAATGGTCTTTGACACACATAATTATATATAATGCACGCAGATGAACCGGCAATAGATGTACGGTGACAGACACACCTCCGAGTACATTAAGGGACTGCATAATTTTCTCGAAGTGGCTGAGGCAAACAAGCAGAATGGTTATGTGTTGTCCATGCCTTAATTGTGGGAATACGAAGTCTTACTCTGACCGGAAAATCCTTCACACCCACCTGCTTTATAAGGCTTTCATGGCACACTATAATGTTTGGACGAAGCACGGAGAAATAGGGGTTATGATGGAAGACAACGAAGAAGAAGAGGACGATGACAACTATGTGCCCCCTGAATACGGTGATGCTGCAACGGGGGAAGCTGCTGAAGATCAAGAGGAACCAGACGATGTGCCCGATGATGATGAGTTTTCGTCCGAATCCCTGATACTTCGAAAGAGATTGTCCATTTTATACACGAAGTGCATCCAGTTTTTCCCGTAACCCTCTCAACTTTTTACCACATGCTATGTGGACGAAATGATGATACTATGCCAACTTTCAACCTTTTCAGAGTTCATTTGTAGTGCTTTTCAATTTTAGGGTCATTTAGCTCAAAAAAATGAGTAAATGCATGAAAAATAACAAATGAAGTCAGAAAGGGTTGAAATTGATGATGTAGCTTTGAATGGTGCATTTTGAACACACAAAAGTCTGGAGTTCAAACAAGTTCAAAAAAATGAAATCCCTTTGTAACAGATGAGTTTTCTTCCAAAACCCTGATACTTTGAAAGAGATTGTCCATTTTATACACGAAGTGCATCTAGTTTTTTGCCGTAACCCTCTCAACTTTTTTGCACATGCTATGTGGGTGAAATGATGATACCATGCCAACTTTCAACCTTTTCAGAGTTCGTTTGAAATGCTTTTGAATTTCAGGGTCTTATAGCTAAAAAAATCAGTAAATGCATGAAAAATAACAAATGAAGTCGGAAAGGGTTGAAAATTGATGACGTGGCTTTGAATGGTGCATTTTGAACACACAAAAAGTCTGGAGTTCAAATAAGTTCAAAAAAATGAAATCCCTTTTGTAACAGATGAGTTTCCGTATGAAACCCTGATACTTCGAAAGAGATCGTCCGTTTTGTACATGAAGTGCATCTAGTTTTTGCCGTAACCCTCTCAACTTTTTTACACATGCTATGTGGGTGAAATGATGATAGCATGCCAACTTTCAACCTTTTCAGAGTTCATTATCATAAAATAATTATGAAAGTATTTTCTGTTCAAAATATTAAAAGCAAAAAGAATTTTAGAAAAGAACTTTTTTGTTAGAAACTTTAATAGCAAAAAGAATTATCATAAAATAAAATAAATAAGTAGAAACAAAATAAAATAAATAAGTAGAAACAGAAAAACTTTAATAAATAAGTAGAAACAAAATAAAATAAAATAAACTTTAATAAAATAAGTAAGTAGAAACAAAAAACTTTAATAAAATATATAAGTTGAAATAAAATAAAATAAAATAAATAAACTTTAATAAAATAAAATAAAATAAACTTTAATAAAATAAAATAAACTAAATTAAACTTTAATAAAATAAATAAAATTTATGGAACTAAAATTATTAAAGTATTTTCTGTTCAAAACATTATAAGCAAAAAGAATTTTCATCAAATAAATAAAATAGCAACAGTAAGTATTTTGTTGTAAGTAGAAACAAAATAAAATAATAAAGCAAAAAAGAAAACAAAAAACTGGGAAAAAAATAAAAAAAATGCCACCTACTGGGCCACCACGGCCTGAATATGACTAGAAACCCATCTATGGGCCAGGATTCAGGCCCGCAGAAGGCCCAGCAGGCACACAGCCATAGCGGTGTGAGATTAGGCCCATAGGCCTGCAATTCTAAGGAGTTCAATGGAGATGGCGGGGTAGCGCTTATAAACAGGTGCGCCCGCTCTTCAGCTAGTGAGGTGGGACTAAGCATCCCACCGCACCGCGTCTTTGGCCGGCGTAGTGAAGGAAATATGCCCTAGAGGCAATAATAAAGTTATTATTTATTTCCTCATATCATGATAAATGTTTATTATTCATGCTAGAATTGTATTAACCAGAAACATAATACATGTGTGAATACATAGACAAACATAGTGTCACTAGTATGCCTCTACTTGACTAGCTCGTAAATCAAAGATGGTTAAGTTTCCTAACCATAGACATGAGTTGTCATTTGATTGACGGGATCACATCATTAGGAGAATGATGTGATTGACTTGACCCATTCCGTTAGTTTAGCACTTAATCGTTTAGTATGTTGCTATTGCTTTCTTCATGACTTATACATGTTCCTATGACTATGAGATTATGTAACTCCCATTTACCGGAGGAACACTTTGTGTGCTACCAAACATCATAACGTAACTGGGTGATTATAAAGGTGCTCTACAGGTGTCTCCAAAGGTACTTGCTGAGTTGACGTATTTCGAGATTATGATTTGTCACTCCGATTGACGGAGAGGTATCTCTGGGCCCTCTCGGTAATGCACATCACTATAAGCCTTGCAAGCAATGTAGCTAATGAGTTAGTTACGGAATGATGCATTACGTAACGAGAAAAGAGACTTGCCAGTAACGAGATTGAACTAGGTAGTGGATACCGACGATCGAATATCGGGCAAGTAACATACCGATGACAAAGGGAACAACGTATGTTGTTATGCAGTTTGACCGATAAAGATCTTCGTAGAATATGTAGGAGCCAATATGAGCATCCAGGTTCCGCTATTGGTTATTGACCGGGAACAGTTCTAGGTCATGTCTACATAGTTCTCGAACCCGTAGGGTTCGCACGCTTAACGTTACGATGACAGTTATATTATGAGTTTATAGTTTTTGATATACCGAAGGTTGTTCGGAGTCCCGGATGTGATCACGGACATGACGAGGAGTCTCGAAATGGTCGAGACATAAATATTGATATATTGGACGACTATATTCGGACAACGGAATAGTTCCGGGGGTTATCGGATATATATCGGAGTACCGGGGGTTACCGGAACCCCTCCCGGGAACTAATGGGCCTTGTTGGGCCCTAGTGGAGAGAGAGAGAGAGGGGCCGGCCAGGGCAAGAGGTGCGCCCCTCCCCTTGAGTCCGAATAGGACAAGGAAGGGGGTGGGGGCGGCACCCCCCTTGCCTTTCCCCTCTCCCACTCCTTCCTTCCCCCTCCTTCTTGGACTAGGAAAGGGAGGGGCAAACCTACTTGGAGTAGGTTTCCCCCTCCTAGGGTGCGCCACCGCCTTGGCCGGCCCCCTCCTCCTCCCCCCTTTATATACGGAGGAGGGGGGAACCCCATAGACACACAAGTTGATCTTCGTGGTCGTTCCTTAGCCGTGTGCGGTGCCCCCCTTCACCATATTCCACCTCGGTCATATCGTAGCGGTGCTTAGGCGAAGCCCTGCGTCGGTAGAACATCATCACCGTCACCACACCGTCGAGCTGACGAAACTCATCCCCGACACCCTACTGGATCGGAGTCCAGGGATCGTCATCGAGCTGAACGTGTGCTGAACTCGGAGGTGCCGTACGTTCGGTACTTGGATCGGTCGGATCGTGAAGACGTACGACTACATCAACCGCGTTGTTCTAACGCTTCCGCTTTCGGTCTACGAGGGTACGTAGACAACACTCTCCCCTCTTGTTGCTATGCATCACCATGATCTTGCGTGTGCGTAGGATTTTTTTTGAAATTACTACGTTCCCCAACACGTAGGACATTGGTCCCGGTTGGTGCCATGAACTGGGACCAAAGCATACCTTTGGTCCCGATTCATGGCACAAATCGGGACCAATGCCCCCCTTTAGTCCCAGTTGGTGCCACCAACCGGGACCAAAGGCCTCTGCTTCCCGACCTTTGGGCTGCTGAAAAGAGACCTTTGGTCCCAGTTGGTGGCACCAACCGGGACTAAAGGGGGGCATTGGTCCCCGTTGCTGCCACGAACCGGGACTAAAGCCTTTGTTATATAAGCCAGCACTTGTGAAAATTTCGTTTCAGTTCTTCGATCCCTCCGACGACGCCGCCAGGCTGCCCGAGCTCACCTTGTCGACGCCGTCGCCGCCCTCTGCCCCATCGATGCCGCCGCCCCTGCCCCGAGCACGCCGCCGTTGCCCCGCCCCGACCACGCCGTCGTCGTCCCTGCCCCAACCACGCCACGTGCCCTCGCCGTGCCTCTGCCTCGCCCTGCCTGGCCCGATCGACCACGCCACCGTCGCCCCTGCCCCGACCACGCCGCTGTCGCCGCCCTCTACACCGACGCCGTGCCTCTGCCCCTGCCCCGACCACACCGCACCTCTCCTTGGTCAGGCCGGCGCCGCCCCCTTCCCCTGTTCTCTCCTCCCTGTTTTTTTTTCGCATATATATGATGTTTTTTAGATTATATGTGTATGTGTGAGTATATGTATGTGTGTATATCTGATTATATGTCCTTTTTTTAGATTTTTTGTTCATATATATGATGATTTGTTTTTTGCATTTTTATAAAAATGTATATACGTATGTATGTTCTCTGTGTATATATGTTCATGTATGCAAAAGATAGATTTTAGAAAAGTTTTATCTATGTATGTTATCTGATTTAGTGCATTTTAGGTTAGTTTCATTTTTAGAAAATTTATATATATTTAGGAAGAAGGAAGAGAAGGAAGGAAGAAGAAGAAGAAAAGTTTTATAAATGCAAAAGTTACATTTAAAAAAGTTTTATATATCTAGCTAGGAAGAAGGAAGAAGGAAGAAAAACAAAAACTTTTATATATGCAAAAGTTAAATTTTTAGAAAAAAATTATTTAGGAAGAAGGAAGAAGGAAGAAGAGGAGAGGAAAAAGGAAAATTAGAAGAGGAAGAAAGAGAAGAAGAAGGAGAAGAAGAGGAGAGGAAGAAGAGGAGAAACAAATAAGAAGAGGAAAAAAGAAGAAAAAAAAGAGGAGAAGAAGAAAGGAACAGAGGAGGAGAAAAAAAATAAAATTATTCTAATTTTTTTCTTCTTCTCCTCTATTCCTTTCCTTCTTATCCTTTTTTTTCTTCTTTTTTTTCTTCGATCTCCTCCCCTATTTCTTTCTTCTTCTCTTTTTTTTCTTCTTCTTCCTCTTCTTATTTTTTATCGGGTATGTCGTTGTCGATATACCCCGATAACTTTGACATGAGGGGGGAGTCGATATACCCCCTCCTCAATAACTTCGACAAGAGGGGGAGGCGGTCGAGGGTCGCCGAGGGTTCGAGGGGCGAGGGTTGGGAACTAGGGTAGAGGTCACCGAGGGTTGAGGGTTCGAGGGGCGAGGGGTCGAGGGTTCGAGGGTCGTCGAGGGTTCGAGGGTCGTCGAGGGGTCGAGGGTCGAGGATCGCCGAGCGGTCTAGGGTCGAGGGTCGTCCAGGGGTCGAGGGTCTAGGATCGAGGGTTCGAGGGTCGTCGAGGGGCCGAGGGTTCGAGGGTCAAGGGTCGTCGAGGGTTTAGGGTCGAGAGGTTGCCTAGTATCAAAGTATTGAAGAAATCCATGGCTTCATCATTAGCCGGAAGTAACCGGGGCATGATGGTACGAAGTTCTCCAAAGTTATTTTGGAAGGGAGTCCCGGATAGGATAATTCGTTTTGTGGTATGAATTTCAGCAAAGGCCTTCCAAATAGCGATATTTGGAAGGCTCTTGCTGAACTTTGTACCAAAAAGCGAATTATCCTATCTGGGACTCCGTTCTAAAATAACTTTGGAGAGCTTCGTACCATCATGCGCCTATTACTTTCGCGTAATGATGAAGACATGGCTTTGGTGAATCCTTTGACACTAGACAATTTTCTGCACATCGAGAATGGCGCCATTTTGTTAAATCCCTTGTTGGTCCGTACGTCGGACAATCATGAGAGAGGCGGTCCGGCCCAAACCCTAGAAGCGCTGCCAAGGCCACCCAAATTTACCAAGTTAAAAGAGTGCTGTCGTTGAGGCCACCCCGAACCCTTGAAGCGTTGCCGAGGCCACCCCAAACCCTAGAGAAGCATCGAGGCCACTAATATGATTCCTTGTTGTAATTACCTAGCTAGGTCTACGGTTGCCACTAATATATCCATCTGTCATGTTTGTATAATAATTGCCATGTTGTAATATTTGCAGAAACTATGGAGTATGACCGAGATGAGGAAGTAGAAGAGGTGTTGGGGGACATAATCGCAGCCGAAGCTAATGTCTTGTCGTATCTCAGCGACATCGATGGTCTGGAAGGACAGGGTGAAGAAGCAGGCTACGGTGATCGAACAATGGAGGAGGAAGGACATTATTATGATGGCTCCGGTGACCGAATCCTGGTGGAAGAAGGACACCGTGATGACGGCTCCGGTGACCGAACAGAGTCCGGCCAGGTATATATATTAATTAAGCCTATGCTGACTAGCTAATTGATGCATTCATTGTTTTGGTATGTACACATATTGATTCTCGTCTTCTTTTTTCTAGCCCTCCGGATCGAGCACAACTTCGGTAAAGAAATGAGGCCCGAAGAAAAAGTTGCGCTTGGATGAAAGGTTCACGATCACAGCAATCGCGCGCGATGGCCAACCGATTGAACCCATCCGGACCAAGGAAGCATTTTCTGCTCAGTGCGGGGTTCTTGTTAGGGACAAGATCCCGATCAGCATCCACCACTGGTTTAAGCCTAAGAAGGAAGACCCTGAGGTGTCTTATATCAACGATATGCAGAAAGATGATCTTTGGACCGTGCTGAAGGCAAATTTCACCCTACCGCCAGAGGAGGATCTGGAGAAGCCAGTTAAAGAGCAATCGATCAAGTCTCATGCTCTTAAGAAGATGGCAGATCTATTCAGGAGGTGGAATAATGAGCTGAAAACATCGTTTGTCGACCAAGAAAAGACACCAGAATTCATCGGCCGGTATGAGAAGATCATAGATCATTGGGACGCATTTGTGGCCCACAAGTCATCGGATAAGAGTAAAAGATGTCAGCGAGAAACAAGATAAATGTTGCGAAGAAGGAGCATCACCATCGCACGGGGTCAGGTGTCTACCTCAAAGCCCGACCGTTGTGGGCCAAGGCTGAGAATGACCTGCTTGATAAAGGGGTCGAACCAGAGACATTGAACTGGCTAGACCGTTGCCGGACTTGGTTCTTCGGGGTTGGCGGAACCTTGGACCCTGTATCAGGGAAGTGCGTTTGGACGAACGACAACTGCGAATACCCGTCACGAAGCTTCAGGATTATATCGCCGCAGCGCAGCAAGGGACGTTCGTTCCAGACAGAAAGAACGACGAGCTCATAATGGCCCTCAGGAATCCTGAGCACCCTGGATGGACACGAGGCATGCCAGGCTCCGTTCCGTGGAGGGCTGGGTTTCCGGATGCAGGCGGTTACAAATGCCAGGAGAGGAGGAGGAAAGTGGAGCATACCCAACTGCAGAAGCTGCACGCAAGGGTACAAGCGCTAGAGGAACGAGAAGCAGTTCATAGCAAGTGACCTGCCGAAGCTACCCCGCCATCTCAGCGGAGAAGCAGCGTGGCTTCCACCAAGCTGCTTCAGCTGGAGCCTGTCTTCACGGCTCCTGCTAGCTACCCCGTGGATGCTATCACGGAGTCTCAACATTGCCACCTTATGACGCAATGGCAGAACTTCAAAGTCAAGGTGGCTGTCAGCACTGTTCGACCTCCTGAACCCGGCGCAACTTTTCATTGCCGTCCAATTCCAGAAGGATATGCTAGGGTGACGATGGACGAAATAACGGAGGGATTTGAGGACCTCGAGCTTGACCACCCTACCGTTGAAGGGGAGACTCGGCTGGGTTCAACTCTGAAGACTCCATGCCTATGGCGGAAGGAGCTCATCAACCTTCCGAACTGGACGCCTCCGCCTCCTCCTCCTCCTCCGGCGAGTCAGGGCACTCCGCCTCCTCCTCCGGCGAGTGATCAGGGCACTCAGCCTCCTTCTCCGGCGCGTGACGGCACTCCGCCTGCGTCGGCGCGCCCGAGCAGCCAGCCTCCTCCTTCTTTGCCTCATCAACAAGGGTGGAAGAGACCCGCCGCCGCTCCTGCTGCTCCGGCGCGTCGTAGTCTTTCTCCTCCGCCTCGTAAGCAAGGAAAGAAGACAGCCGTAGCTGCTCCGTCTGCTCCGGCGTCTAGCAGTATAGCCAGAGGTGGGAGGCGATACAGATTCGGTCCATCTCTCAAGCCTCTAGAGAAGTTACCATATGAGAGGAGCGTGGAGGAAAACACGAAGATCGTGGAAGCCGAAGTGAGGGACTTCTTTGAAGGGGTGAAGGCAAAGAAACATGCACCTCCGGAGGAGAAGATAGATCTGGTGAAAACAAAGCGCACTATCGATGCCCTGAAGAAACGACCAAAGTCTCCGCCCAAAAACAATTATGAGCGCATTACTGAAAAGGTATATATCGAAGCGGAGCGGTCGGGAAGTACTATCAGTGATCGAAGGTTAGCAGAACGACGAGCTGTGAAAAAATTGCCCAGCTCGGCGAACAAGCGAACCAATCGTGCCCCCCGCTCAAGGTGTCTAGCGATATCGTCGCTAATCACCCGGAGATTTTGCCCAATACCGTTCTTGGCGATTACATGCCCGACGATGTACATTATGATTTCTTGGAGGTGGACGAACACAAATACCATTACGGGAAGCCTCTCGTCAAAGATGAAAAAACTCTAACAACGATGATGCGAAGATTCCATGATTGGTACATGAAAACCTGCGAGAGAGTGCAGGGGGACAGATACTTTGCGCTGAGAGTTAAAGAGTATACGACCTCGTTGGAATTGATCTTGTCTATTCCATTTGAGGAGTTCTTCAGTTTTCAATAAAAGGTCCTCGATAAATTAACGGTCACTTGCTACCGTCTGTAAGTACTACTTTTGTCATTAAGTCTCTATATATAGCTCAGCTCTTTCATTGCATGTATTTATAATTATCCTCACTATATTATGCAGATTGAAGATCATCGAATGCAGAAAAGCAAAAATCTATGATATTGGGTTCATTAACACAAATCTCATAGATGAATTTTTGGTTAAATTTCAAGCCAAAGAAATCGTGGCCAACTTGCTCAAATCATTGGTAATAAATCAAAACAAAGATAAAATACTCTTTCCTTACAACTTCGAGTGAGTGTTACTGTCTTGTGCATATTTGGTTTCCCTTATTACTGGAGGTTATATATAGTAATGTAATTGATGAGTTATGCATGCGTGCGTAGTTTCCATTATATTCTCCTGGAGATTAAGCTTGAGCAGGGACTAGTAACCGTCTTAGACTCGAGACGAAAAGATCCCGAGACCTATGCGGACATGACTAAAATTCTCAAGAAGTAAGTTCAATCGATCATTATCGCACCATATCGATGGCGAGGAGTCTGGATTAGGGGTGTCCGGATGGCGAACTATCACCGTTGGCGGACTCTGGACTATGAAGATACAAGATTGAAGACTTCCTCCGTGTTGGATGGGACTCTCCTTGGCGTGGAAGGCAAGCTTGGCGTCTGGATATGTAGATCTCCTACCATTGTAACCGACTCGTGTAACCCTAACCCTATTCGGTGTCTATATAAACGGAGGGTTTTAGTCCGTGGGGACGAACAACAATCATACCATAGGCTAGCTTCTAGGGTTTAGCCTCTCGATCTCGTGGTAGATCTACTCTTGTACTACCCATATCATCAATATTAATCAAGCAGGGTAGGGTATTACCTCCATCGAGAGGGCCCGAACCTGGGTAAAAACATCGTGTCCCTTGTCTCCTGTTACCATCCGCCTAGGCGCCCGATTCGGGACCCCCTACTCGAGATCCGCGGTTTGACACCGACATTGGTGCTTTCATTGAGAGTTCCTGCGTGTGCGTCGCCGTCGGGAAGGATGCCTCATCCCGTCTTTAAAGACAATGCTATCGCCAAAGGAGCCTTGGCCACTGGTCAGACTCTTCGGATAGGTGGTTTTCTTATGACCGCTAGTTCGGCCACCGCGCCGACGATGACTTCTCGGGTCATCGAAACCAATCTTCATGTTAACTCGGAACTTGCCGAGCAGTTAGATCCGATCGAGCTCTCCTCTGTAAACAAGCTCTTGGATCGCATCGCCGCCCTGGGAGTCACCACAGACTACGACCAAATCGGGCCTAAAACCGATCTGAGAGAGATCAACTCTCCCCAGGCTACCCATCATGTTGCTGTGGCAGAGGAGCAATACGGCGATTCTTCTTCTATCTTAAGGACTATCTACGTCGGTTTCCCGATCCTCCATGCGGATTCCCGAGAGGGCGGATGTCGATCAAGCCACGAACTTAAAGTCGGTGGCGGGTTGGATTCATTGGATAGCATTCAAAATCCAAACTTCCAAGTTCGGAAATTTCTCGGCCCCTGAGTCTTAAATTGGACGGGGTTCTGGATCTAGTTCCACCCGCCCACCCAAACATTAGCGATCTATCCCGAGTTCGGCAAGAGCCCGCTGAAACAGTACATCATTACTGGGCCAGATTCCTCCTGGTTATGGACAGGATAAAGGATTGCCGAGAGGAGGACGCGATCTCACTTTTCTGCAATAATTGCACGGACAAGGGAATCCTAAGCGCCATAAGTCGTCGCGAAATTACACGCTTTGCTGACTTGGTGACCATAGTACAAAAATACTGTGCGATGGAGAGTGCTTGGAAAACCGAAAGTAAATTTTGGGATAATCCGGCCCCGAATACAGCCCTAGTCCGAAATAAAAGGGTGCATCATCACCAAGCACCTGGGTTAAACATCAAAAAACAAAAACCCTTAAAGGACACGGAACCGTACTGGAGGGTTGGCTAAGCGGACCTGCAAAATTCATAGCACGAGGCGCCACTCCAACTCATAGCCTTGAGCATGTTGGATACTCGGCAGGTGGCCAAAAGTGGCGAAGAGCTTCTAGCCTCAGAATCCCAGCCCAGCAACACCAGTACGGTATTAACAGTCTTCGAGACTTTCACATCAAATAACATGCGGAAGCGAACACTCCATAACCTTGCGAAGTCTACCAAGTAGCAACAATAAATCCATGGGTAACACGGCTATTACCTTTAATGCCGTGATGAACCCAAATTCCGAACAGCCCGAGCACCAGCGCATTGGTCCTCAGTCCAATAGTGGATGGCTTTCGCCTTACTAAGGTACTCATGGATTGCGGCAGCGGACTAAACCTCATCTATGAGGAAACCCTCCAAAAAATGGAAATAGACTGGAACCGCATTGGCGAAGCAGCACAACCTTTAGAGGAATAATCCCTAGCCGGGAAGCATGCTGCAGGGAAAAATCACACTGGGCGTAGTGTTAGGCTCACGGACAATTACAGGTCGAGGAGGTCACATTTCAAGTGGCCCGTTCAGCAGCGGATATCACGCTTTATTAGGGCGAGAGGCATTCACAATTTTCAAGCTATACCCCATTATGGGTACATGAAGCTTAAAATGCCGGACCTAACGGAATCATCACTCTCGCTAGTGATCCGAACATAGCACTCTGCGCGAAAACAAGACAGCCGCACTAGCCCTCGAGGCACTATCCAAAGCCCTAGCGGCCGAGGAACTCACTGCGATCGCTCCACGGTGAACCGGGACGATGTGATACTTGATAAAAGATCCAAGTCCACCTCTTTTAAACCAGCGGATGAAATAGTCAAATTCCAAGTCCACCAGCGGACCCTGCAAAGGCGGCCTCCATTGGGGCACAATTAAACCCTGATGTAGGCGCGCTTACGAGAATTTCTACGAGAAAAGCTGGGACATTTTGCTCGGCACCCCTCGGACATGCCGGGAATCCCACGTCGGCTGGCCAAGCACAACCTAAATACCTAAAAGGATTCAAGCCGAGTCAAACAGGCTCTTGGCACTTTTCGAACCCAAGAGACAGGCCATGGGAGAGAGCTAGCCAAACTTGGAAGCGGTTCATCGGAGATATAAAACATCCGGACTGGCTAGCAAATCTGGTGATGGTACCAAGAAGGATAAATCCTGGCGCCTATGTGTTGATTTCAAAGACCTTAATAAGGCTTGCCCAAAGGATCCCTTCCCCTCCCGCATTGATCAAATTATCGGCCTTCTGGCAGGACCACGACTCATTGTGCTTCCTCGACGCGTACTCGGCTACCACCAAATCAAGATGGCGGAGCAGACCAAGCCCATAACAGCATTCATCCTCCATCGGCCCATTCGCTTCAACACAATGCCCTTCGGGCTCAAAAGCGCCCGCGCAACATATCAGCGCATGATTCGGACATGTCGGCAAACCAGATCGGCAAAACAGTGGAAGCATATGTAGATGGCGTGGTCATCAAATACAAGCATGTCGAAACTCTAGTAGGCGACTTGAGGCTCACATTCGACAATCTCGAAAATATGACATTAAGCTCAATCCGGAAAAATCGTCTTGGCGTTCGGCGGAAAGCTCTTAGGCTTCTTGTGTCCGGTAGAGGAATTGAAGCAAACCCAGCCAAGATCGAGCTCTGTCACAATTGGATATTCAAAGACCTCAAACAAATACAAAATTGATTTGGATGCGTGGCGGCTCTAAGCCGCTTTATTTCCCGTTGGGAGAAAAGGCGTTACCCTTTACCGCCTCCTCCGGCGCACTGAACACTTGGTGGGCCGGATGCATACGCGGCGGACTCGAAGAAATAAAAGCCATATTTGCAACAAATCCGGTCCTGGCGCGCCCAACATGGGCGAACCAATGCTAATATATATCGTCGCAACACATCAAGTTGTCAGTAGCGGTGCTCGTCGTCGAGCGAAAGCGGACGGACACGGTTCCCTCTTCAAAACCGGTTTACTATGTGTCCACTGTCCTAACTCCATGCAAGTCCGGCACCCACATTATCAAAAGATAGCATCTGGCAGTGTTCATGGCATCCGGAAGCTGCGACACTACTTTCAAGAGTGTTCAATAACGGTAGCCTCGAAGTACCTCTTAACGACAATATAAACAACATGACGCGACGGGCGGATTGCTAAATGGGCCATAGAGCTCCTTCCATTCGACATAACCTATAAGCCACGACGAGCTATTAAGTCGCAGGTTTTGGCCGACTTCGTGGCCGAATGGACCGAAGCCGAACTCCCTAACACTACTAGAAAAAGGGCTATAGATGGGATTGACACTAATGGCGCACCAGAAAGATGGTGCACCATTAGTATATACTAATGGCGCACCACCTTCTGATGCGTCATTAGAGTTTAAACTACTAATGGTGCACCTTGCAATGGGTGCGCCATTAGTATCAAATTTTTTTTTTAACTAGTGCGCCTGTCCAAACATACTAATGGCGCATCCTGCCCAAGTGCGCCATTAGTAGTTGTAACTACTAATGGCGCACCAATCGATGGGTGCGCCATTAGTATAGAATTTTTTTTAAACTAGTGCGCCTATCCAAACATACTAATGGCGCATCCTGCTTAAGTGCGCCATTAGTAGTTGTAACTACTAATGGCGCACCATGCAAGAGGTGCGCCATTAGTAAGTGGGCAACAACAAGATATTTGGGACAGCCTCTCCTACCCACACACTCACTTTCTCCCCACTTCATTCTCTCCACCTCCTCCTTGTCTGGGTGCCTCCTCTTTTCACCTCATTTCCACCATAGATTCATTCAAATTAAGTGGTTAAATTACCTTGTTTTAATAGGTAAGTAAGGGGAAGCTATATTTAGGTTGTTCTCCCTACAACAATGTGCACATGCACTTTTACGGCCTAGCTAGATCTATGTATGTTAGTGGTGTTGCATATGTTTGTGGTGTTGCATATGTGTTTGTGTTTGGAGGTGTACGGTATTTGAAATCGATAGTTGCCAATATTTTGCGGAATGTTGATTCATTTCCGTTTAGCGAGAATTTTGGCATTAAGCATTCTTTTGGTCCTATTTTTAGGGAAAGTCATGCCAAATTTTGTTTGGTTCTAAAATATCGTTTTGCTCTACCCATGACGACCATAGTCCATACGATGACGAAGGCATCGTGAATAGTTTTTGAGGTTCGCGAAGGCGAGATGCTTCAAAAGAGCGAGGCGGAGATAAGATGTCCGTGTCGAAGATGCAAGCTGAAGAGCCTTATTGCGGACCCGGATTCGAACAGGTCGGGACCACCTGCTGTTGCGTGGTTTCATGGATGGCTATCGGTGGCAAGGTGATGAAGATGACTCTGAAGTCGTCCATGCGGGCGGGCAAGAAATGAGGAAGGGCAGCAAGACAACCACAGCGGCTCGGCGGGCGAGAAGGCGAAGAATCCCGGGAGATGATCACGGCGTGATCTTGTACAGTCATCATGTAGAAGATGCAGGACATGATGATGAGGAAGATGCGGAGCAGGCGACGGGCATGATCATGAAGATGATGATGCGGCGGAGCGACGACGCTGGACCATCGATGGGCTGGGTGCAGGACCCTCATATTCAAGAGCTGCTTCTCAAGCGGACGGATAACGCAAGAGCTGCCGCCGAGAAAGCCAAGATGGATCAACTTGAGTTAGACGCGGTTACTCCATTGTATGAAGGATGCAGGCCGAGGATACCCGCTGAAAGTAGCGCTCATGGCTCTCGGAGATGAAGGTAAAACACAAAATGACCGGCGCGTAGCCGGCGAGAACATGTCATTACAGCACGACGTCTTCCCAAGGGAACAAGTGCCCGACCAGTTTGGAGGCGAAGAAAATCGTGTGTCCTCTCGATTTACCGCCGTGAAATACCATGTGTGCATGAACAATTGCATCATTTATCGGGACGAGCACGCGAGTCTACCATATGTCCGGTGTCGGCGTCACTCGATACAAGAAGAGGAAGAAAGCTCCTCGAAAAGTGGTGTGGTACTTTCCGATCACTCCTCGTCTGCAGCGCTATTTCGCGGACCCTAAGGTAGCAAAGCTCCTGCGTTGCGCGGATAGGGAGGAGAAGAAGTGAGAAGATGGCGCAAATGATCCGGAGATAGATAAAAAGACAAGATGCTGAGTCACCCTAAGGATGCGAGCGGTGGTAGCGTTGAACCGAAGACTCGGAATTTGGGAGCGATCCAAGGAACATCGTCTGGGCGCGAGCACCGATGGAGTCAATCCGTTTGGCAGCCAGAGAAGCACACATAGCACCTGGCCTGTGTTTGTGTGGATGTACAACCTTCCCCCCTGGTTGTGCATGAAGAGGAAGTACATTCACATGAGTATGCTAATTGAAGGGCCGAAACAACCAGGGAATGACATCAATCTGTATCTGGGGCTGCTGAAAGAGGAGCTTGACACGCTGTGGAAAACGCCAGCCAATACGTGGGACGCCGCAGAGAAAGAATATTTCCCTATGAGAGCCGCACTGCTCACGACGGTGCACGACTATCTCGATTCACGGATATCTCGCGGGGCAGGTAGTCCACGGATTTTACGGATCGTAAGGTGCATGGATGACTGGCGTATCGCCAGCTAGATAGAGATCCGGGTCTTGAAAACCGTGTTCATGGGACATCGAAGGTGGCTTCGCGACGATGACCCGTGGAGAAGCGCAAGGATCTGTTCGATGGTGAAACCGAACCCAGCGCCGATGTACGAGGAGCGGCGAGAAATAGACAAGCTGTTGAAAAATTGGAAAGACTGCCCACTTGCGCGGAAAGAAGCAAAAGGCGCGAGCCGGAAAGAAGCGAAAGCGCGAGCAGCTGCTGAAGGTATGGAAAGCGAGGTCTGTTTTACGGGACTTGCCGTCTTGGAAGATCCACCGTGTGCCTCACAGCCTTGATGTCATGCATATCACGAAGAGCGTGTGCGAGAGTCTGCTTGGTACCCTGCTCAACATGCGGAGAGGACCAAAGATGGGCGAAAGCAAGGGCAGACTTGAAATCAATGGGCATCGGGCGGGAGCTTCACGCTATATATGATGATGATGATGATGATGATGATGATGATGATGATGATGATGATGATGGTGAAGCAGGACCACGAAGAAGTCGTCGCAAAGGCAAAAGGCCAAGAAGACCGGAAATGACTACCCTCCGCGTGCTTCACTCTAAGTCGGGAGGAGATCGAGCAGTTTTCACCTGCCTCCTAGGAGTAAAACTTCCTTCTGATTCTGTGGGGAAGATAAGCAGATACCTAGACCCAGTGAAGCGAAGTTCAGCGGGATGAAGTCTCACGGTATCACGTCTTGATGACGCAGATACTTCGAGTTGCAATCCGTGGGATCATGGACACGCATGCGTCCGTGAAGCGCTATTTGGCCTATGCAACTTCTTGACGTCATCTCTCGGAAGTCGATTGGCGTGAGGCAACTCGAAGGCTACGAGGAAGAGATCGTGGTGATACTATGCGAGCTTGAGATGTACTTCCGCCCGCATTCTTGACGTTATGGTGCATCTGCTGGTCCATATAGTGGAGGATATCATCCAACTCGGGCGGCGTTCTGCACAGCATGATGTCGTTCGAAAGGATGAATGGTGTCATCAAAGGATACGTTCGCAACATGTCACGTCGAAGGAAGCATAGCGAGGGCTTTCGACGAAGAGTGCATCTCCTCTGCACGAATTATCTAGGCATCGAGAACCCGTTGGTCTGCCGTCAGCGAGCACCTCGGCAGGCTCGCTGGATGGGGTCACCGTGAGGGTCGCCCGCGAAATGCATGTCGACCGGTCGACTCGCCGACTTTGAAAGAGCAAACCTAGTCGCGCTACAACACATAGGCGTGGTCGATCCTTGGGTGGTAGAGCACAAAACCTTTATTAAAAAGGCGTACAATGACCGAGGCCAGCAGAGGACGGACGGAGATACACTCAAAGAGCACAACTCATGTTTCACGCGTTGGTTCAAGCATAAGCTTCGCCGTACCCTTTACATGAGGATTCTTCCGCGGAAGAACAACTCATATTCGCCTTGTCACGAGCGCCGAGCACAACGATGACCTATGAGGCGTCACGATATCATGACTACACATTCTACACGAGGCCAAGGACATGAAGGCGATGGTTATCGAACTCCGGGGTAGCGATGGAATCCTACACCGTAACGACAAGGACAGATACTACGGAAGGATCGAGGAGATCTGGGAGCTGAGCTACTTGGAGAGAAGGTCCCGATGTTCCGTGTCGAGATGGGCCAAGAACGTCATAAAAGAAGACGGTATTTCACCACCATGGTTATACGAAGCCAAATCAAGACCATGGGCATAAGCGTCACATGAAAAATGAGCCATGGTGCTGGCTTCCCAAGTGGACCAATGCTTCTTCATTACCGACCCGCCAAAGCCCGGTCGTGTTGTCGTGAGGAGAGGCAAAGGAAGATCATCGGAATGGATGGAGTAGCCAATGAGCAAGACTTGACAAGCACGGTGACCGAGGATCGAACATGGCAGCGATGATGAAGTAGCAGCATACACCACAAGAAGAAGCAGGACCACCCTACCTAAGGGCGTCCGTTCCACAGAAGAACTCCATTTGCGAAAAAGAAGGGCAAGAAGATTGTGAGCAGATAGCTAGCTAAGATCGATTGTATTTAAATCGTAGCCTTCATTTCTCGATTGTATTTCATGGGTACTTTTGAACTATCATGAATATTTTTAAATTTCATGGACACTCGATCTCGATCCCCTCCATCTCGATCGCTATCCCACCTCGCGAGATCCGGTCCCCTCGCTTGAGCACCCCCAGTCCACCGGCCGCCGCCGGCGACCCCCGCACCCAGCGCACCGTCTTATAAAAAAATAAGTATCAAACAACTTTTAAATGCTCTTGTCTTATAAAAAATATTACTGTTATTATTTAAACAAGTTTGAACATATTTAAACACAAATAAGTATCAAACAGCTTTTAAATGCTAAAAAAATTTGTGCAGCCCACCTCGATCCCCTCCATCTCGATCGCTATCCCACCTCTTGAGATCCGGTCCCCCTCGCCTTGAGCACCCCCAGTCCACCGGCCGCCGCCAAACCCCCGCACCCTCGATTCCCCTACTCAAACCGCCGCCGCCGACCCCCGCACCCCAGCACCGTCTTATAAAAAAATAAGTATCAAACAGCTTTTTAAATGCAACTGTCTTATAAAAAATATTAATGTTATTATTTAAACAAGTTTGAACATATTTAAACATAAATAAGTATCAAACAGCTTTTAAATGCTAAAAAAAATTTGTGGAGCACAGGAGTCGAACCCGGGACCTCCTAGTGTGAGCGGCTGCTGACGGTCGAGCTAGTAGAGTGGGCTTGGCGTGGATAAGTTACGGTAGTACATAACCTGTTGGCTCGAGTTGAAATAAAAAAAATACTAATGGCGCACCACGGTGAGGTGCGCCATTATCAGACATGCTAATGGCGCACCACGGTGAGTGCGCCATTAGTGTGTGCCCGATCCCCTGCCCTCTCCCCTTCGCCCGATCCCCCTTCCCTCTCCCCTCGCCGATTCCCTCTCCCTCTCGATCCACGCCCGCCGCCGCCGCTGCCTGACCCTCGCCCTCGCCCTCGCCCTCTCCCTCCCTCGCCCTCTCCTCGCCTTCCCTCTCCCTCGCCCGCCTCCCTCGGCGCCACCGTCCCGCCACCTCGACCTGCCCCGCCGCCTCATGCGACCCCCCGCCCAGCGCCGCCTCGGCAGCGACCCCGCCCCGCCAGACGCCGCCCGACTCCGCCTCGGCGCTGCCCGCCGCCCAGCGCCGCCTCGACCCGCCCAGCGCAGCTGCCCCACCTCGACCCGCCCGGCGCCGCCTCGGCCGCGACCCGCCGCCCGGACGCCGCCCGTCCACACCACCGTCGCGGAGCACCACCACCCCGTGAGCTCCCCTCCTCCTCCCCTCCTCCCTCCCCTCCTCTCATTTTCTTGTTAACACGAGGATCAGTAGTACTTTACTAGTAGTAGTACTGTATTAGCAATGATATCTTGGATGTGTGGATCGATGGGTACTTCTTTGGATGTTCTTGACTACTTTGTGTAGTCCTTTTGGTGCTTTCAAGTCCCAGAATGTGCCTGGTTGAAATTCATAGAGAATAATTTGATTTATTGTAGGGGTACAACTGTTTTACTGCTGTAGATCATGCATCATGTTGGAATGGATTGAATGGATATTTGTCTTTACCGTAGGAGTTTAATGTACTTGAGGAATTTTCAATTGGATTACTGTAGACACCAAGTACCAGTCCTTACCGATGTTTTCAAGCCCCAAAATGTACCTTTCTTGAAATTACGTGGGGATACTAATTTGATCTAATCTTGTACTACATTTGGTTCTGCTGTAGCTTAACAAATCGACTTAATTCTCTTCTAATGGTACTGATCTTTAAATTAGTCCATGAGTGGTACTGTATTAGCAATGATGAATTGGATTGGTTGGGTATATGGATCCATGTGTACTTCTTTGGATCTTTGACTAGCCGATGCCGATCCTCTCGATGTTTTCAAGTCCCGAGAATGTGCCTTCTTTGAAATTAAGTGAGGGATAATCTGATTTATTGTAGAACTAGTACTACAACTGTTGCTGCTGTAGCCCATGCCTCGTGTTGGAGTGAATTGAATGGATAATTGTCTTAAGTTTGCTCCTCATAACAACACTCTGGCAATCCTTGGCTTAAGTTTGCTCCATAACTTTTGCTGCAACTGAGAGGAACACCGAGCATTTTATAGATAGTCCTCTTTTATCTTTGGGTGTGAAGCAGAGGCTGTGATTTTGAAATAAGTTGTGATTTCTTTGTAAGATTCGACCATTTTTACTGCTCCGTCATTCATCTTTAATGCAGAGGCTGTGATTTTTATTGTTATTGCTTTTATGTCAACTTTAATATGTTTGCACATGACAAATTAGAGTTGACATGCCACTGATGGTAAGTTTCCCACGTTTGTCTTGTATGTATGCATTTGTCTTGATCTTTTAGAGACTTCTTTTCTACATTTTTGCCTTGTGGCTATAAGAGGAGCGTGGGGAACATTTGGTGTGTAATTTTATTGTGCATATTAGTAGCAAATATAATTTAGTTAGTTTGAAAAAGAACTAGAAAAAGGCAGAGATGATCAATGGCAGGCACAACCAATCTAGTATCCTTGTCGACTTTGTTATTTGTTGGGTTTGTAGGAAGAAAAGTCGATCTGCAACCTTTATTCAGTTAAAGCCTTTATGTCACCATGGTGTGACTATATATCCCGTATTGAATGACTTGGTAGAGTGTGAATCTTACCTTACCTGTTGCAAGCGTTGATATTTTTGTGTAAATAAAGGCTGGAGTGCTGGACTTAAGCATCTTACCTTACCTGTTGCAAGCGTTGATATTTTTGTGTAAATAAAGGCTGCTGTACTACTTGTGATCTGCTGCTAGTTGTGATTTTGTCAAGTGATGCTGCTGCTACTTGTGATCTTCTAAAATGACCCTTTCTCCTAATCGTTGATTAATTTCCGTTTGGTTGAGAAATGGGGCACTCCTAGGTCAAGAAAATTAGCAAAGGTCATGCCCAATTTTCTTGACCTAGAAGGTGCCGATTCTCAACGAAATAAAATAATTTGCTTTAGTGGTTGGATTAGTTTAGTATTTTATTCACACACTCAGACACCCTTGCTTGACATGTGTTTGAACACCTGCGGTGTAGTAAAAAGTAATTACAGATACACTCACCCACATAAGTATTCAGCACAATGAAAAAATAGTACAAATTAAGGAAAGGCAATACCATTTCAGGCGCTTGTCTTCTAAAAGAAGAGTGAACTTTCTAGACACACCCCTCAAGAACTAGGTTACCACGAGCGTGGACTTGGACCTTAGCAACAACACACTAACAGGTTCTATCCCAAAACACCTAGGCAATATCACAAACATCTCTCAATTGTTCCTTGACAATAACCAACTTTTGGCGACATTCCTCGAGAATTAGGTTATTTGGTCAACTTAGAGATCTTGTTCCTTGACAATAACCAACTTTTGACCAAACTTTGTTTCTATTTAGAGAGAAACATGGCCCTAACGATGAGGCCGGGGTTGAGGCGGCAAGGCATTCAGGAGCTGTCCCGGAGATGGAGAACAACCTCACTTGTATGAGGCCGCCGCCTTCCCACCAATCCACGAGACCACGGATGGTGCCGCCGAGGATGAACACACTGATGCCACCACTGATGGTGCCGCCGAGGATGCCACCACGATGATGG
Organism: Aegilops longissima; assembly: GCA_021605205.1. NCBI lineage: Eukaryota > Viridiplantae > Streptophyta > Magnoliopsida > Poales > Poaceae > Aegilops > Aegilops longissima. Next base: position 74,161 of record JAHIAM010001670.1, read on the forward strand.
CGGCGCGCGCGAGATGGCAGCCAACCGAAGAGGCAGCGGAAGGACGGCGCCCGATCGTGCTCCGCACCCTCAAGGAGGAAGTTCTTGAAGTGGACTCAGCGGGAATCCAGCGGCGCCCGAGCGAATAGTCAAGGGTACTCGCTTCAGCTCGGGTGCATTGTCCGAACACCGTCTCGATCAACACCGAGAACACGAGGCATCGACCGAGGAATTTGCGCAACCTCCTCTTCACGAAGCTGCACGAGCGATACAAGTTCCCGCTGAATTTGAAAACACAAGCCTCAAAGGGAATAAAGTGAACAATGCTGCCCTCACGAAGATGAGCAAGGCCCTGTCTACTTGGAAAAGCAATGTGAAGAGAATGATCGAGAAAGGTGAGAGTTATCGGAAGATCAAGGAGAAAAATCCTTCGATCACGAAGATGACTACTAGCGACTTCAAGATCAATTGCTCGAGCACCATAAGCTCCCAATCAAGTGAGTGGAAACAAATGCGGGAGCTGAACATGGGGAACACACACTCGGTCCGGCGGATTCTGAGTGGCGGAGCCTATATGGGACAAGGAGGAGGCGGACCGTGCGAGCAAGGCCTACCGCCCTCTTGATACATACGGTGACAAGCGGACCAGGAACTTTGTCGGGGCCGGTACAAGAAGGACCGAAAACAAAGGAGCTTACCACGGATCCGAAGACCAGGCAGCTTGAGCTTGTTACGTAAGGAATACACCCAGCGTAATTAGCTCCATATGGTTGCATTCTAATTAATGAAGCGAATTTCTAAATGGTTCACATTCCTTCCATGGTATTGAAAGCGATGGCGGGGTCGACTCGAGCAACCCTTGGGACACCACTCTAAATAGGGGTTGAATGTAATGAAGAACAAGGATAAGCTCGATAAGCCGGCGTCGGCTGGTCGTGTGGCGGCAAAGGCTTGTCGACAAAATGGGGTCATACTATACGCTGGTGTGCGGAAGGAGAAAAAGACCAGCTCGGAAAGCGGTAGCGAGAGGTTCAAGAACTCAAAGGCACAGGTGGCGCGGATTCGGAGATTGTCCAAGAGCAAGTGGAACAACGACTCGGGCGGCGATCACCGCCCTTGTGCCTACCTTGATCTCGGGGTTGAGTCGTGGATTGCAGGCGGCCAACGAGGCCGCCCGATTCCTAGCTTCACGGCCAGCAACTTCGCATAATGCGATGGCGGGGCCATTGGTGCCTCCGGCGGGCGGCATTAGTGTCTCCGGCGCCGCACGGGAGCTTAATGCACCGGGTGTCGCCGGCGGCACCTCTGCAGCAAGCGGCCCCTCCGTCAGCTGCCGCCCGCCGTTGGCGGTGCCTCTACGATAGCCGAGCTCGGCGCCATCATCACGGTAACTAATTAAGCCTCTCTCGGCCGAGGACTTCATCTCCTTGCCTTTGGTGGGCATCCACGGCGCCCTACATGTTTTCGCGAGGCGCCGCCGACGTTCGTGCACTCTCCTCCGCCGTGAACAACGAGTTGGTCGATGTCGCCAAGGGCAAAATCGTTCAACGGGCAACCTTGTTCCACGGTACCGGATGCCACCCAACTTGTTTAGGGTTCAACTGGTTGGTGCTGCCGAGCTGCGACGACTTGTTACCTCGAATCGACCCGTCGGGGCGGCGATGATGGCGTGATGACCCTCGGCGCTGCTGAGCTGGCCCTGCTTTGGCGAAGAGCGGATTCGTTTGAGGCGGGGACACCACCCAAAGACAACACCGCCCGGTCGTGCGGCGCCAAGTCGGCCCCATGGCAAGACCGCCGTAACGGTGCGGACATCCCTATGCCCTGGATCCAAACATGCATATGGCACAGGATCGAACGGCGGCGGCGATGACTATGATACATTTGGCAGCGTCGATCGAGTACTTTGCCGAGCATGGATGCGATGGCGACTTCATGGGGCCTCCTTCTCAAGAACCAAACCCAACAAAAGGCGTGTGCGATCTAGCTCGTACAGCGGAGAAGCCAAGTTACAGCGGCGCCGTCGGCGTTCAGCTCTCGGAGGCGCCTCCAGCTGCCGACTTCACGAGCCTCGGATAGGCGAGGTGCGAAATATCAGCCCCAACACACTCAAGAAGGCGGTCTGTGAGCAAAACTCGGTCCCATTACAGGAGAAGAAGAAGGCCGCATAAAGAAAGACTAAGAAGGGTGCGAGCCAGCCGGCACCGAAGTGCGATCCGTGCTCGGGGCGGGCCACCTTCACCACAGGATATCTCGAGGAGGTGCATGTGGCGGGTAGAGGCGATGCTACCGACAAATATGCTCAATGCTGCAACGGTGCTATCTGAGTCTGCATGACAGTGTTCTTTCTTTGGAGAAGCGGCGTCTCGGGGAGAAGGATGTGGCATACCGGTTTTCGCGGCCAAGGTGCCGAGGGCAAGGGCTTTGTGGATAACTCCATCGGGCGTCACGATCGTCCTGCGTTTTGATGACATCACGCTATGTTGAACCTTCATCCGCTGCACTACACCTTCGTTCGGCTATTTTCGCTGAGTATGGAATCACGGATCATTAGCGACAAGACCCGGACATCGTGATAGTTGACCCCTTCTACATGCGTGCCAAGATCTTGGGCAGCGCTGGGGACCGGCAAGTCGCGAGTTCTTACCTCGAAGGCGTCATTCTGGCAAACCAAGATAAGGATAACTTCCTCGTGCCTTACTTTCCCGAGTAAGTCCTCCCCTCAACCGGCCCGTAAGAATTCTTACATTTCGATCGTTTTCTTTTAACATTCCGTGTTTTCTGCGGTGACACCGTTGCCGCTCATCCTCCTAAGCCCCAAATATTCCATGGCCACGTATTTCGACCGGACCGTCGATCGAGCGTAGACTACACAAATGTCAAGAAGGTTCTTGATGATGTTCTCCCGGCTCGCCAAATCTGGAGCACCTTCACCAGGCCTATTAAGTAAATCACGGCAAGCACGTGTTCTCCCTGTCTGACGTTCTGCTGCGTCAAGCAGCCGCTGGCGATCGAAGGGTGCCTACTCGCCATCCATCACATGCGAGGCGATCGTGCGGGACCATCATCAACTTCGCTATCGAGTAAACTCAAGATTGGGCGCGGCGTGTCGGCAATCCAGGGCGCGGACCTCCAACAAGAATTCTTTCGCATCCGATCGGAGTTTGCGGAAATCATCCATCAAGATGTCGCCGTACCTCGGGGCAGTTCTACCTCGAAATCAACCGTCCAACGGTGACATCGACACAATGCTACAAATGCAGGATGACAACGCCCGTTCTTTCATGACTCCCACGATGAGCGGCGGCTTCATCCACGCTCCGATCCCTTGAGTCGAGTTGTCTAGTTCTGAAACATCGATTGGCTCATGTTGTAATTAAACTTTAATGAACTTGTAGTATGTCTCTTTGGTTTGAGAGTCGTTCAACTTAGATGTAATCGATGCTATTAATGTCTTGCTTTTCTCTTCCGATCGTTCTGTTGCATACTTATATATTGCTTATGTATTATGCGTGAATTGGTACTAACGTTTACGTTTGGCTAGTGCATAGCGATGCCGGCGTATGTAGTGTACAAGGTAAGGTTCGGAGTCTCGATGACTGGGAGGAGTGTCGGAGACAGGTTCACCGATTCAGCGGTAACAGTTACAAAGGTACACCACTAGGGCGAGGCGAATCTAGAATCGCCCGCTATCTAGCGGGAGAGGGAGGGCGTTGGAGGAACCGGATGAAGGCGAGTTTCATCGTGATGATGCTCATCGTGATGACCGCAGCTCTCTTCTATGTGATGGTAGTTTAGATGATCGATATCGACTTGTAATGTGAAGACAAACTCGCTACTCGCGGTCTCGAGACTTGTAATATAATGTTCTATCTTTGTTCGGTCTTTTCAATTGGAGACTAATATGATGAATTGTATTAGGAGACTAATATGATGAATTGTATTCAAAGACTAATCTTCTATTGTATTTGATGAATCTATTGTTGATGTGTGCTGTCTATATTTTGTCAAATTATACATTTTGTAACCTGTGCAAAAACAGAAAATAAAAAATAAAAAAACCTAATATTCATACTAATGGCGCATCACATGACGATGCGCCATTAGTATGACGATGCATACTAATGGCGCATCACTGGGTAGTGCGCCATTAGTATCTGTGATTACTAATGGCGCATCCAGAGGTGGTGCGCCATTAGTATCCAAAGCACTGGTATACATGCTTACAGGAGGCATACTAATGGCGCACCCTGGCATATACTAATGGCGCACCAGGTGGTGCGCCATTAATCTCTGAGATACTAATGGCGCAGGAGGTGCGCCATTAGTAAAAATACTAATGGCGTGCTATTAATGGCGCACCAGTGATGCGCCATTAATGGCCAAATTAGGTGCGCCATTAGTAGTGGTTTTTCTAGTAGTGTAAAGAGTACGGCGCATACTCCAATTGGATCATGCAGTTTGACGGCTCCAAAATGTTGGCCGGCCTGGGGGCTGGCGTCGTCCTGACGTCCCCAACCGGGGACACAGTCCAATACGTCCTTCAGATAATGTATACGGACTCCAACAACGCAGCCAAATCGAGGTCATACGCACGGCCTCCGGATGGCAGTCTCCATGGGCATTAAGCGCCTAGAAGTGCGCGGGATTGAACCTCGCGATATCTCAAATAAGCGGAGACTTTGATGCCAAAGATCCGAAAATGGCAGCGTACCGCAATGCGGTCCTAAAAATGTCAAGACAGTTGAAGGGCTCGAATTTCATCATATAGCCGGGATAAGAACCAGGCGGCGGACGTATTAGCGCGCATCGGCGCAAAAGCGCGATGCCGTCCCGTAACATCTTCTGGAGCGGCTGTTCAAGCCATCCGTACTATGGGAAGGAGTCCGGAAATAACAATCCGGACCCAACCGCTTTGCGACACGAACACTCGACACAATCGGAGGCTCGCCACCGAGATAACACCCTCCACCCACGAAATAATGGCGGTTATCGCCCGTGGGCGGAACCATTCCTAGCCTACCTAACTAGGCAGGAACTCCCGAAGACCAAAATGAGGCTCGCTGCATAGTACGGCGATCCAAAGCCTATAAAGTCCATGAGGAGAGCTCTATAAGAAAAGCACAACAGAGTCCTTCAAAGGTGTATCTCCGAAGAGAAAGGCGAAACCTCTGGCTGAAATTCATGCGGACTGGGTGGGCACCACGCCGCAGCCAGGCCCTTGTAGGCAAGGCCTTCCGTACAGGATTTTATTGGTGACAGCCGGGCAGATCTGCAGGATTTAGTCCAACGATCGTCGGTTGCCAGCTTTTGCTAACCAAAGCCACATGCCACCCACCGCCCTCAAAACTATACCCATCACCTGGCCGTTCGCGGTGCAGGGGCTTGACATGGTTGGACCCCTTAAGGGAGGAACCCACAAGCAAAAATACCTATTGGTCATGGTGGATAAATTCACCAAATGGATAGAGGCCAAGCCTGTTAAAGCGGCGAATCCGGGCGGTGATAGACTTCATATCGGGGTAGTGCACTTTGTTACGGCGTCCCCACGGTATCATCGCGATAACGGCACCAACTTCACAGCCGATGAGGTCAAATTATGGTGCAAAACATGGGCATCAAGCTCGATTCGCCTCGGTCTATCACCCCCAAACCAGCGGTCAAGTCGGCGAGCAAATGGTCTAATCATGGCGGCATTAAACCCAGACTAGTGCGGTCCCTCAAGGAATCTAACACGCCTTTGGGTTGAGAGCTCGACTCCGTACTCTGGGGCTGCGGACCACGCCGAATCGTACTACGGATTCACACCATTTTTATGGTGTATGGCGAAGGCAGTCTTGCCTGCGACATAATCGTGACTCACCTCGGCGTGCGCATGTATGAAGAAAGAGAAGCCGAGCTCGATCGGCGGGACAGTTGGACACATTGGAGGAGGAGGCGGCGTGGCAAAAGCTCGTTCCGCATTTTATCAACAGCAGGCTCGAAGATATCAAAGCAGGAAATGCGGACCAAAGCTTACAGCGTTGGTGAACTAGTTCTCGCTGCGGACAAGAAAAAGGACAAACTCAAGCCCAAATGGGAAGGTCCCTTCATCATCGACCAGGTCTGACCGGCGGAGCATACCGTCTGCGAAGCGCATCGGATAACCGACTCGAGCGAACCCATGGAGCGCAGCCCGTCTCGAAGATTCTCGCCTAAGCGCGGACTCGAGTTCGTCTCCTTCCTCCGTCCACATTTTCTATTTTGCTGTCTTTTATTTCTCTCCTTCCTCCTCCTTCTTCTTGAAGCCTTTAGAGGCTCGTTTGCGCTTTGTTCGCACATACTTGGCGCTGTCGCGCTCATTATACATGGGGCTTCTTTAATGAAGCTTATTTATCTGAGCTTCATGCCCAACACATGTGTCAAACTTCCGCATGTACCTTTTACTCACCATTATATGCATCGATATGACTTAAGTTTTGGCCAAGCTTGGTTGCTGGCTCTGTGCTTACCCCTCGTTCTCGATTGTTCGGCTAGGTGGTAAAGGAGCACCTCTCGATTATTCTTGCGGGTTAGCGGATGTGTACCTCGGTGGGTGAAGCCAAAGCTAAGCGTTCTTAAGGGAATATTGGTCGGTGAACTGAAAGCTGATTTTTAACTATTTATCCATCTGCCCCGGATGATTTTCTGCTTTCTTAGCAGTTTGGACATGCACTTTAGGGCATGCCTCCCGAGAAAGGAACCCTTAACGGAACTATTCTCCTGGAAGATGTTTCTTACTATCCATGTAATATAACATAACTAGTTGGGCACTTATGCGATACAGCAATAATGACCCCCTCGCCTTGTCTCCATGCATGCCCGGTTCTTACATAACCGCGAGGGTATTCGGACACACTCCGGACTATTGGGTCCCGAGGTCGAGCGAAAAGGTCCGCTATGACAAGCGATCTACAATCCGGCTAGAAGACATTTTTCATGTCATATTCAATTACATAGTCAACTCGACTAATTGTATTCCTCCTCAATGCCATCTAATAGGCTATCTAATTTACAATCTTGCTGGGGATACTTGGCGGCCAATTCTACTTGGCCGTACACTAACTTTCAGGATCTCCTTCCCATCAGGCCCCACAGGTCCGACCTCGGCCATGTGGTTTGGGTCAACAACCGTGTACAGCGTCTTTACCATGGCCCAGGCCTCCTGGCGCCTTGACGGCAGGCTGATATCTTCCATAGTCGGAAGCGCCGCCGTGCTCCTTGAAGTCGCTCTGCCAGCTCCCCAATGCCTTGGGCAGGGAGATAGATAGCCACAAGGCCTGGCGATGCCTTTCATCACCTGCCGAACTTCGTTAGTGCAGGTAGCATGAGTTCGGGAAGAAGATCACCCAAAGAACTGGGCATCTCCTCCTCAGGACAACCTGTGAGCAAACCTACATACATGTTTATGTTAGTCGCCTTCCTCGCCGAACTCTTTTAAAGTTCGTTTAAGCACTTACTGAAAATGCCGCGACGAAGCCGTCGATTCTCCTTCTGGTCGGACAAGCTGAGCACGAACATCCTTTAGTTCCTCACCCGGTTGGGTGTTGGCATCTTGAGGCTATTTTTCTCTGCCGCACCCTCGTAAGCACGCTCTCGCCGACCTTTAGCTGGCGCAGGAGCTGTTGCTTGTCCGGATCCATCCGGCGCTATCTGCAATGTTAATATCAGATTTATGCACACGCCGCACTGCGAAACTACTTCTACTTTGAAGGGCATATATTACGGAGGGAGTCTTCATGGCTTCCCGGTCACGGCGATCTGACCTCAAGTTGGGCCTTGCACTCTTCAAGCTCTGGGACAGAGCGGGTATTCTTTTGGTAAGAACCTGCATTCCAAATGATCCTTAAATCAGTTATCCTAACTATTTTAAGTCTCGGGGCTCTTGGCATATATAAGCTGTCAAAATTCCTTACCGTATGTCTTTCACATACTGCTCCGTAGCTCTGGCTAGGCCATCTTGAGCGGCACGCAGTGCGCTTCTCCCGAACTAAAGGCGTCCAACGCCTCTTGGGAGAAACATGCGTCACGTAGAATAGTCTGGCGGCGCCTATGATTCATGGCGCTCTCCACCTCCGATTTGGTGGCGGACAATCTGTCGGCATCCTCCGTTGGAGGAGCATCCGACGCACGCCTCGTGTTTGTACCCCCTTCCGGACTCGGCTTTTGAGCCTGGTTGGCGGGGGTCCGATTGGCAACTTCTCGGACTCAGTCCGGCGTGCGCTCTTTTTCCTGAAAAAACCACGAGCGTCAGTGTGCCTCCCAGGAACCTCTCCTTAAAACACGATGGCAAATCATACCGTTGCGGCGATGTCTCGAGTCGGACCGCACTTCTTTTCCGCCTACTGGGCCGAGCTGCCCCTTGTTGGGACGGCATGGCGAGCTCGGTTTCTGTTCGAAGGCACCCCTGCGAAACACCATCAAATCGTGGTTATTAGAAGTAAAGCACGGTAGGTCATGGTATCCGGACTTGGTCACGGTTACAGGAGGCGGAAATAATCCGGGGTAGTCGGCCGTAATGGCAAGCGAGGAGTCTGGACTAGGGGGTGTCCGGATAGCCGAACTATCATCACGGCGGACTCCAAGACTATGAAGATACAAGATTGAAGACTTCGTCCCGTGTCCGGATGGGACTTTCCTTGGCGTGGAAGGCAAGCTTGGCAATACGGATATGTAGATCTCCTACCATTGTAACCGACTCTGTGTAACCCTAACCTATCCGGTGTCTATATAAACCGGAGGGTTTTAGTCCGTAGGACGAACAACAATCATACCATAGGCTAGCTTCTAGGGTTTAGCCTCCTTGATCTCGTGGTAGATCTACTCTTGTACTACCCATATCATCAATATTAATCAAGCGGGAGTAGGGTATTACCTCCATCCGGAGGGCCCGAACCTGGGTAAAACATCGTGTCCCTTGTCTCCTGTTACCATCCGCCTAGGCGCACAGATTCGGGACCCCCTACCGAGATCCGCGGTTTGACACCGACATTGGTGCTTTCATTGAGAGTTCCTCGTATGTCGTCACCGATAGGCCCGATGGCTCCTTCGATCATCAACAACGACGCGGTCCGGGTGAGACTTTTCTCCCGGACAGATCTTCGTATTCGGCGGCTTTTGCTGCGGGCAATTAAGCAGCCATCCGGAGCAGATCGAAGCTCGCCAGCCATCAGGTCAGATTTGGAAGTTTGAACTATCGGCCGATGTCGCGGAGACTTGATCTTGACGGATTTGAGCCTGACCGAGCGCGTGCCGCCTTGTCGATGGGTATGATCTAGCTCTGCCGCCGAGCGGTGCCACGGAGGCCGCACCGATCCGCTCCGACCCTTAATCGAGCGGATTCCCGATCGAGGGCGAGTGGTTGGGGACGCCTCGGGGCTACGATCTCTCTGACGATTGAGCTGAACTCCATCCCTGTCGCTGCGAAGACCTTGACTCGGTCTTTGGACTCCTCTCCGGACTCTGAACCCTCCGCGCCCGCCTTAATCGAACCCGATTGGGCGCCCGGTCATGGAGTTCACTGCGCGGACATCTTTCCTTTTCGCCCTTTGGCGACATCCTGAATTCAATAAAGTCTCTCTCTTTATCCGAGAGCCTGGCGGACTACGGACAGGAAGGTTGGGATCTGAGCGACAAAGAAATTCAACGCCCACCCACCACCCACTTTGTAGCCACTGCCGATGATTTAACCGACATGCTCGACTTGACTCCGAAGACATCGGCGGTATGGACGGCGATGCGGAGAAGACCAAGACCCAGCGCCTATAGTGCCTTTGGAAGGCCACCTCATCAAGCGACATATACATGGTGGACATCCCAAAAGATGGGAGCGGCGATGGAACAACGGAGGATGACCTCCAAGAAGCAACCGAAGCGCCGACGTAGGCGGCGCCGCTCTAAATCCCGCCATAGCAAAAACGGTGATTCCGGCACGGGAGATAATAACACCCCGGACAGTGCCGACGATGACCCCCCTCGGCGGGACTCGGCGCAGGAGGAGGAGAAGCAAGTTCGCACGACGGTCAAGGCAGAAAGAGAGGTAGAGGACGATAATTATGCGCCTCCCTCCGAAGATGAGGCAAGCCTCGACGACGATGAATTTGTCGTGCCTGAGGATCCCGCCGAACAGGAGCGTTTCAAACACAGGCTTATAGCCACGACAAGCAGTCTTAAGAAAAAGCAGCAACAGCTTAGAGCTGACCAAGACCTGCTAGCTGACAGATGGACTGAAGTCCTTGCAGCCGAAGAGTATGAACTCGAACGCCCCTCCAAAGGCTACCCCAAACGCAGGCCGTTGCCTCGATCAGAGGAGGAAGCACCCAAGTCACCAGCGCACGACATGGCAGACCGGCCACCTCGTGGCAACTTGTGAGATACATTGGAGGATAAGGCAAAACATACAAGATCGATCTACGGATCGCGTGGGCGCCTAACGACTCGGGATGATTACCGTCGCGCGGATACAACAAACCGGCGGGCCAAACCACGATGAACAAAGCTCATATGAGCTACGTCGTGATATAGCCCAATCTGAGGCGCCGCACACCCACTATGCTTCAAAGATGAAGTAATAGATCATCAAATCCCGAGGGCTTCAAACCCGTAAACATCGAATCATACGATGGTACCACAGATCCTGCGGTGCGGATCGAGGACTATCTCCTCCATATCCACATGGCCCGCGGTGATGATCTACATGCCATCAAATACCTCCCACTCAAGCTTAAAGGACCAGCTCGGCATTGGCTCAACAGCTTGCCGGCAGAATCAATTGGTTGTTGGGAGGACCTGGAAGCCGCATTCCTTGATAACTTCCAGGGAACATATGTGCGACCACCAGACGCCGATGACCTTAGCCATATAATTCAGCAGCTAGAAGAATCGGCGAGACAATTCTGGACACGGTTCCTAACAAAGAAAATTCAAATCGTTGACTGTCCGGATGCGAAGGCCCTTGCAGCCTTCAAACATAACATCCGCGACGAGTGGCTTGCCCGGCACCTAGGACAGGAAAAGCGAAATCCATGGCAGCCCTCACAACACTCATGACCCGCTTTTGTGCGGGAGAGGACAACTAGCTAGCTCGAAGCAACAACTTGGCCAAACACCACGATAGTTCGGATACCAAGGACATCAATGGCAGGTCGGCGTCGCAACAAGAACAAGCGCCGCGTGCGGCGATAATGCTGAAGATCTGACCGTCAATGCGGATTGAGGCTCTAAACCGGTCGTGGAAGAAGCCATTCAAAAGAAATACCGTGGGCCGTCCAACTTGGACCGAATACTCGATCGCTTGTGCGGATACATGCACCCCGAAAACCAGCCAATCACACCAACAGGGATTGTTGGGTGTTCAAGCAAGCAGGTAAGCTAAGTGCCGAACTCAACGACAAGGGGCTGCATAGCGATGACGAGGAAGAGCCCCGGCCGCCGAACAATAGAGGACAAAAGGGTTTTCCCACACAAGTGCGGTCGGTGAACATGATATCGCAACCCATATACCCAAAAGGGAGCGGAAGCGTGCATTAAGGGGCGTATATGCGATGGAGCGGTCGCCCAAGTTCTACCCATGGTCTTCCTGCCCGATCACCTTCGATCGAAGGACTACCCACTAGCATCCGTCACGGCGGTTTCGCGCATTGGTTCTTGACCCAATTATTGACGGATTTCACCTCACCGAGTCCGATGGGCGGCGGTAGCAGCCTGAACCTGCTTTATCGAGGATACGGTCGCAAAATGGGCATAGAGCCCTCAAGGATTAAACCTACAAAGGCGACCTTTAAAGGCGTCATACCGGTGTAGAGGCCAATTATACAGGCTCGTTACACTCGAAGTGGTCTTGGATCCCGGATAACTTCGAGCGAAGAGTTAATCTTCGACATAGTCCCGTTCATGGCGGCTATCACGCGATTGCTTGGGCGAACCGCATTTGCAAAGTTCAATGCGGTGCCGCACTACGCATACCTCAAGCTCAAGATGCCAGGCCCTCGAGGGTAATCACGGTCAATGGAAACACGAGCGCTCTCTCCGAGCGGAGGAGCACACGGTAACCCTCGCGGCGGAGGTGCAAAGCAGCCTCTCACAGCAATTCTCGAGTCCGGCCACTAAGCGACCGCACACTGTCAAGCGCGCCCGGAGTAACCTACAACAAGACCGTCTGGCACGATTCAAGCACACGTAGCAATCCGGCCCCAACCCCAGCCCTCGCGAAATTGCGAAGCCAATACTACGCTCTGGAGATACCATGGGCATAAGGGGAGGGGCACGACCACGGCACGCCCAGAATGCGGCTCAACCGCACCAGGGGCTCCCGATTGTGTCATTCTTTTTCCTTTTTTTTTCTTTTTTCTTACTTTCAGGACTCCGTTTTCCAGAAGTCCTGTCCGGCACTAGAATCGCCGAACTTACGATGCAACAGCCAGGGAAGCAGAGAGCTACGTCGAGTGTTCAGGTGGTCTCTATTACGAGCATTATACCTGTTTTACATACCATCCGCAGCTTACCCCCTGGAGAGGACATGTTAGATAGTCCCATCCCTTGCTTATCGCACTATTTGTATCGTTCTGCTTTCATTGCAGTACCTTTTTGAATAACCAATATATAGCTCTTGCCTATTATTGCATTCTTTCCTATTTTATATGTTCATTTCATGACATGTCGCACCCGTACACTTTGGTACGGCCAATACACCAGGGGCTTAAGTACCCCAAAATTATGGTGTGACAAGTCCGAACACTTTCACAAGTGCAGCACCCCGAACTTATAGCATTATATGCATCGGCTCCGAATCATGTCTTGGGTCAATAGTTGGGTTTGCCCGGCTCCCGTGTTTTGGTACCTTACGTTCCGTTATATCGGCTAAGGTAGCACCGGGAGAACCACTGTGATTGTGCCCCAGTTGAGCTGGGTTGAGCACCTCAGTGGAGAAAGCTAAAACTGATCGTCATGATGGGGCGAGAGCCGGTCGCTGTTCAAGAGGTTTTTTCGGGTCCCTAAAGACTTATGCCGCTTAGAGTGAGGAACTGGAAATTATCTGGCCAAGGCGTGGATAGCGCCCCGAACTCGGTCTTCCGAATACTAGCGGCTTCGCCAAAATTTAAAATTATAGAATTCTATGGCTAAGTGAGAGTGTTCAAGCACTATAAGTCCGATTGCCTTGTTCGTTGCGTTGAGCGCCTCCCTAGATGGAACCAAGAATGGGAACAAGAGTGCTCAAGTTTATCGAACACCCCAGCACTTTCGTGGCATGGGGCTGAAGCCAACGACTTGCCATCTCTCAAATTTGATAAGCGGCCGCCTGAAGGTAATATTTTAAATTAACAAGCGTTGCTTAGCGCATATGAACAAGTTTTCAGCGTCACAGGATAACAAATGCGAGTCTGTTCAAAAATTACATCTTTGGAGCACTCATCCGCTATTTGGCGGGCACCCTTCAGGAGGCCCTCATAGTACATTTCGGGCGTGCGATGCTCCTTGCCCTTCGGTGGCCCGTCCGTCACAAGCTTCTCGCATCCAGCTTGCCCCAGTGCACTTTAGCACGGGCAAGGGCCAACGGACACCTTCAATGCAGGCGGGCGCTTGATGACTTCAATCCGTGGACAGGCGTCCACCAACCGCTGCACTAAGCCGAAGTAGCTCCCAGGCATGGCTTCCAATGGCCACAGCCGAACTATAAGGCCCTTCATGGCCTGTTCGGCGACCTTGTGGAGCTCGACCAGCTGCTTCAGCTGGTCGCTCAGGGCACGGACGTTCGGCCTCGGCATCTTGAGACCAGAACACCTTCTCCGTCGAGCTCCCCTCCTTGGCGCGGTAGAAGCGGCAACATCCGATACACACTACGGGCAGATCTGCGAATGCTCTGGAGAGCTCGAATCCGGGTAAGTAATAGGTAATTCACTTTCACATTCTTGCTTTTCATAAAGAATGCCTTACCGCCGCTATCTTCTTTAATGATTCAATTTCTTGGAGGGCTTTTTGGGCCTCGGCCTTAGCAACTTTGGCACTCTCAAGAGCGAGGCAAGCTCGGACTCTCGGGTCTTGAGTCACGCTCCAAACCCTCGTGCTTTTCACGAGCCTAGAGCTCTTGCCGCACCTCCTCCAGCTCGCCTCCCCTTCTCTCGCTCGGTGCGCTCATGGCCGCTTTGCTTTCGACCACGGACACCGCTTGCTTGTGGTCGCCACCTCGTTCGTGGCCCTACGCAGTACCCATGTTATTCCTGTTATTTTTTGCAGCAAAACCTTTCTATAAGGTACTTCTTTAAATAAGGTATTACTTACCTTCTTTATCCTCGAGCTGCTTTTTGGCAAGGCCGAGCTCGTTCTCGGACCGCTCGAGGCTCTGCTTCAATGCATTGACCTCCATGATCGGTCTGGCAGAGGTCAGCAGTGCAGCCTGCATTCCCATCTTGACATACTTATATTAGACTCCTCGTATATCTTTTAGATCCTTAGTCCGGCTTTTCTTTCCGAGCGCCGAACTAAGCATCGAGAACTCTGTCTATCGGTAATATTTTTACATATTCTAAACTTACCTCAAAGCTGTTAGAAGGCTGGTACAGGCTTCGGTCAGCCCGCTCTTGGCGGACTGAACTGTCGGATCACCGCACTCATAACGATGCGGTGCTCCACCTCGATGGAAGCGCTGTTAAGCGCCTCCAGGAAGCTATCCGGTGCCTCCGGTTGGATGGAAGACACCGGCGTCTTACCCTTCTTCTGAAGGACCACTTGCTGGACTCGGAACGCTGAAGGTTCCGGCATGGAGTCGGGACGAGGTCGGGCTTAGAGCCCTGGGGTCTCGCCCCACGCGCGCTGAGTCCGGGAGGTCGCCTTGCGGCGCCTCCTGCGCCACCTCCTCTTGACCAGGCCCCCCTTGGGGCACCACCTCGGCGTCGGCCGCAGCGTCAGGCGATGAGGCGGCTGGAAGTGAAGTACTCTCCATTTCCGACGAACTCAGGGACCCGCTCGACGAAGCGGAGAGCTCGCCCTTGGGCGGGATGCATGATTGTTCGACATTAGAGAACACTATGCAATAAAAAAGCCATGGGTATCCGGACACCTACGATCTTGCCAGGGGCTTGGCCCTTGTCGGCCAATCCTCCTCGTCGTTATCGACGTTGGTGGAGAAGTCCGGAGGAAGGTTCTTCCTTCTTGGACCCTCCGGCCTCCCGGTTAGGCGGCCTTCCTTTTCCTCTCCTCCCCGGCCGGGGAGAGGCTTCTTTCCTCCTCCTCGTTCTCGGGAGAAGATTCGCTTCAGAATCGACAGCACCAGCGTCGGGAGCTCCTTGAGTTCCGTTGCCTCCTTCTTAACCTTCTTCTCCGGCACCACATGAGGTACGGAGCCAGCAGCCCCGCCAATCGGGCGTCCGCTGGGTCCTCGGCAATGGGCGGACGGTTAACCTGTCCGGGCGTCTTCACCGATCTGTTAAAGGTTAGGGAATTTTAGATCCGCATAGAGTCAAACTATGAAAAAGAGTCCCATAAAGGGTAAAATAACTCACCTCGCTGGCTTGGCGCTGAGCTGAATCCGCGATCTTGATGGCGGATGTAGAACCTCGGCGCCTTGAACAGCACCTTCGAGGCATCTTAAATGCGTAGTGTCGAAGAGCCTTGTCGAAGTGGGTGTTGTGCGGATCGAACTCCACAATTTGAAGGCCCGTTGTTGGCATGGGAGAATCCGGTGGATGAGCATCACACGGATTACGTTGACAAGCACGAGATTCTTGTCCACCAGGTTTGGACGCATGTTTGGAGTCGGATAGCTCGTCTGAATTCCCCACGTCAGGCCGTCTCTTTCCATGGCGAGAGTCGTGTGGGGAAGCCAGATCTGAATTCGGGGCCGCCGCCCATTTGGAGTCGCGGCTCGGTGATATAGAACCACCCGATTGCCACCCTTTATTGTCTCCACGAAGGAGCCCTCGAGCCATAGGACTATGGCCATCTTGCCAACCATGGCGCCTCCGCACTCCGCTTGACGGCCGCCCACTACCTTCGACCTGACATTGAAGATCTTCAGCCATAAGCCGAAGTGGCGCTGGATGCAGAGGAAGGCCTCGCACACGACAATGAACGCCGAGATGTTGAGGATGAAATTTGGGGCCAGGTCGTGGAAGTACAGGCTGTAGTAGAACATGAGCCCCCGGACAAATGGGTGAAGTGGAAAACCTAGTCCGCGGAGGAAGTGGGGGAGAAACACCACCCTCTCATGGGGCCTGGGGGTTGGAATGAGCTGCCCCGCGTCGGGCAGCCGGTGCGCGATGTCGCCGGACAAGTATCCGGCCTCCCGCAGCTTTGTGATGTGCCCCTCCGTGACGGAGGAGGCCATCCACCTGCCTCCCGCTCCGGACATTGTTGGAGAAGGTTGAGGTGGGATGTGCGGACTTGGGCGCTGGAGCTCGAGTGCGTGAAAATGGATGAGCAAAGGAGGAAGAAGGCGTAGGTGAAAAGGTGGATCCTTATCCCCTTATATGGACGGACGAAGCTATGCGTCCCCCACCAGCCTGGTAAAACTCGCTTATCTCCCAAGCGTCGTAATCAAGGGCGCGGATGGGTTACCCACGTCCGTATTGATGAGAATCCCGGATTAAGGGGCACGATCTATGCTTTGATAAGGCGTGCGGAAACCGCCTCGCTAAGCGCTGAGGTGGAACAGTAAAAACGATTCATATAAAGGCTGGCCGTGGTGTGATGTCACGCCCGCGGAATACGTCGACAGATTTGTGCAAAAGTTACTCTCTTTATGGTGGTATGTGGAACTTGTTTTGCGAGCGGACACTATCCTTGTGTTCAAAACCTTCTATGAAGTATTCGAGGAGGAACCCGCCTTGCAATGCGAAGACAATATGCACGCCGGACTCGTCGTCATCGAAGCCTGGTTCGGGAGACTCTTGAGGAGTCTGGACTAGGGGTGTCCGGATAGCGAACTATCATCACGGCGGACTCCAAGACTATGAAGATACAAGATTGAAGACTTCGTCCCGTGTGCGGATGGGACTTTCCTTGGCGTGGAAGGCAAGATTGGCAATACGGATATGTAGATCTCCTACCATTGTAACCGACTCTGTGTAACCCTAACCTATCCGGTGTCTATATAAACCGGAGGGTTTTAGTCCGTGGGGCGAACAACAATCATACCATAGGCTAGCTTCTAGGGTTTAGCCTCCTTGATCTCGTGGTAGATCTACTCTTGTACTACCCATATCATCAATATTAATCAAGCAGGAGTAGGGTATTACCTCCATCAAGAGGGCCCGAACCTGGGTAAAAACATCGTGTCCCTTGTCTCCTGTTACCATCCACCTAGACGCACAGTTCGGGACCCCCTACCCGAGATCCGCCGGTTTTGACACCGACAACAACCAAAGCATTGTCGATGCTAAGTTGGTGGAACACCCCGTCGATCAGCTCCACCTTTATATCCGGGTCCTCTTCGGAGGCCGGATCGAGGGACCGTTCCGGATCCTCGGGTTGTGGGGGCGGGCTGTGTATCTTCTCCACGGCCCGGCGCAGTTCCTGCGTAGAAACCATGAAATGAGATATTTAACCACGGGAACATGGATCGGACAGGCCACAAAGATGTTTGCTTACCCAACTTCGAGGATTATTCGAAGAAAACCCGCTCAGTGGACTGACGCGGAGAAAATCCTCCTCCTCCCCTTTATACATGGCGGACAAGGTCTTCACCAGTTCGGTGACCGATCCCGGCCCTTTGCGGCCATGGCGGGTGGCATCGTCCTCCCCGTTGAAGTCCCACATGGGGTGGCCCCTATATTGGAGGGGCTGCACTCCCCTCATAATGCAGATTGCCATGACTCCAATCATGGTCAATCCGGCATGAAGCCGATAATCTTATTCGGCTCATCAAGTAAAGGACGCCCCGGTCATTTTCCCTTTGGGGCTCATGAACGCCAGCTTAGGCGCTTCTTGAGGCGTTGCTAAACTCCGGAAGGCCGATCCGAACAGGATCCGCAGCGGGGCGTCCTCCATGTAAAACCATTCCGAAGGCCAGTCTTCGGACGCCTTCTTCGGGGTTCCGGATAGATATCCGGTCCCGGCGATGCGCCATAGTTCGGCTCCGCCCACTTGATATATTGACCCCTCATGAGAATGGGGTACAAGGCAGAATAATCTCTTCCACAGCGCAAAATGAGCCTCGACGCCCAAGAACAGTTCGCAAAGGGCCACGAAGCCCGTGATGTGCAAAATGGAGGCAGGCGTAAGGTGGTGCTGGCGGAGGCCGTAGAACTCCAAGAGCCCCGAGAAAGCGGATGAATTGGAAATCCGAGTCCTCTTACTAAATAAGAGATAAAGCATACCCGCTCTCCTTTAGAGGGATCGGGACACTCTCCGCTTGCTTTCCGCCCTTGTAGGTGGCAAGTCCGGCTCGGAATGGAACCATGAAGGCCGGGGAAGAAATCCTTGGTTTGGGGTGTCACTAGCTCGGTATCTTGGGACTGACCATCTCTCCCAATTTCAGGCCGAGGGCTGGGAGCGAGAGGAGGAGCAGCGTCGGTGTCCATGATGGAATGGATTTTGTCAAGGCGCTCGATGAAAGCTCATGGAGGGGTTGGTGTGACTCAGATCTAGATCCTCGTCCCTTTTATAGGCGGCTCATTTGCGCAGCTAGGGGATAAGTGTAAAATACCACGGCTTTTCGCATTCATTCAAACACGTGGAAGATGGCCATTATTGGGCGTGGAAGCCAAGGGCGCAGCATTTATCGAAGCGGACACTATTCGACAAGTATATGGAATTTGGAGAAGAACCCGCCCGCAATGCGAAGACGATCTACGCTACCGGACTCATCGACATTGGAGCCTGGTTCGGGGCTCTTGAGGAGTCTGGATTAGGGGTGTCCGGATAGCGAACTATCACCATTTGCGGACTCTGGACTATGAAGATACAAGATTTAAGACTTCGTCCCGTGTCCGGATGGGACTTTCCTTGGCGTGGAAGGCAAGCTTGGCGATACGGATATGTAGCTCTCCTACCATTGTAACCGACTCTGTGTAACCCTAACCCTATCCGGTGTCTATATAAACCGGAGTGTTTTAGTCCGTAGGACGAACAACAATCATACCATAGGCTAGCTTCTAGGGTTTAGCCTCTCTGATCTCGTGGTAGATCTACTCTTGTACTACCCATATCATCAATATTAATCAAGCAGGAGTAGGGTATTACCACCATCGAGAGGGCCCGAACCTGGGTAAAAACATCGTGTCCCTTGTCTCCTGTTACCATCCGCCTAGACGCACAGTTCGGGACCCCCTACCCGAGATCCGCCGGTTTTGACACCGACCGTAACTTTTTGTTCATTTCTTGATATCAAGTAATTGTTTTCTTTGTCTCGCAGGGTTTGGAAAGTATTCATCGCACAAGCTCCAGGACTGCCGGGGGAGCTGCAATTTACATACCCGAAAGTAAGTACTACTAGCTAGCTAGTTCCGCGCACCTCCCGTTGATTCTAGCTACTTTCATTGCCATTTATAATGCTTCATTATCAGTTTGATTGACCTCTATTTCTCGTAAAGTGCTTGTGGCAGGAACAAGAGAATGATTACTATGGATACTACGTCTGTGAGTTCATCTACAACACGACGGCCAAGAATAAGCGGGGCTACTCTAAAAGACAATATGATGTGCGTAAGCAATAATATTCACAATTTCTTTTTATTACACCATCATTTCTGTTGAGTTTCATTCATATATATGTATTAACCCCCTTCTTCAAATTAGACGTGGCAGACGTGGAATGAACTTCTACCACAGGATCGCATGAAAGCAATTCAAGAGGAATTGGCGGGATTCTTTCTTGACCACGTCATCAGTAAAGCCGGAGAATACCATGTGGAAGCTCAGTTCATATATAATTAGGGGATTATATTGTAAGAGATCTTAATATTGTATCTTGACCACGAAAACTTGTTGTTCGACCAATCTCTCGGAGAAGGAGAGGTCGATCACTTCTCTCTGTATATATATCTTCATGACGATCTTCTGTACTTGATGATTCCCTTCATTTGCTTACTAGCTAGCGTGTTGATCGAGTCCTCTCTATGCGTATAGTATGTAGCGTCGACCAAGCACGGAGATAAGAAAGGACACTTCTCTCTATTAGCTAGCTAACACAATATATGAAACACTAAATTAACCCTACAAAACTCCCAAAACCCCCTACCCCCCTTCAAAAAACAAAAAACAAAAACCCCAACCCTGAAATCTGACGCGTGGGCGCTTATTGGTCCCGGTTGGTGGTACCAACCGGGACAAAAGGCCCCCCTGCCTGGGCTCGCCGCAGCGGCCACGTGGAGGCCCATCTCTCTCGGTTGGTGTAAGAACCCGGACTAAAGGTATAGGGCTTTAGTACCGACCCTTTAGTCCCTATTCCCCAATCGAGACAAATGGCCCTTTTTGTACAAGCCCTCAGGTACACTAACTCGCTAACAAATACTATAATAGCATGAAATTTACTGGATTTATTTTAATTTGAAATTACTAAGTACTCCCTCCGTCCCATAATGTAAGATGTTTTTTGACACTAGAGTCAAAAAATGTCTTGCATTATGGGACGGAGGGAGTAGATTGCTATGTGCACCCAGGGGATATCACACAGTGTGTATGACAGGTGGGGCCGAAGTGCTGAGTCAGCACCTGATTGCTCGGCTCTATCCATTGGAACAGTGCACGCGGGTCCCATGAGTCATAGGCACCTACTTAACGGAACATTTTATTTATTCTAATTTAGGTTAATTAGATGAGGGGCCCACTGGCAGCGACTAATAGGAGGAGGGTTAGCACTACAAAGGGTTAGGCCCCCAAATTAAGTTGGGGTCGGGCCCCACTGGCAGTGGCCAGCGACCACACAACACGCACGCACAAAGCCACCGGCAGAGGCCAGGGCGCCGCGAGGCGGCTGGCAGGAGCTGCGCCGAGCATCGCCGAAGCGGGCGGTGTGCCTTGATTGGCGAAAGCGGCGAGAGTGGCGAGTAGCACAAGGAGCAGCAGTGGCGGGTAGGAGCAACAGGAACGGCGCAACAGCAACGAAGCTGCACGGCTGGGCGCATGCGCACGAGCTGGGGGGGGGGAGCGCAAGGCTCGCAGGGGTGGGCGCGCCAGGTCGCGTGGCGCTTGAATGTGGGCACGGTGGCGGTGGCCGCGGCCATCGACCGGAACTTGGGCGGCACACGGCGGAGACATACACCGTCAGAAAGAGGGAGGAAAGGTGGGATCAACGGAGGAGCTCACCAGAAACTTGCCAGCGAGCGCGGGGCAGCTGGGGTGGTGTCAGAGCAGCGGGATGTGGCGGCAACCATGGAGGATTCGGGTGATGTGGGGCGAGGCGATCCGGCAAAGGAGGGCTCTGCGGCTCTCACAGGAGGGCGGGATCGGCGTGACGATCGCGGGGAGGCTCCTAGACGTGCTGACAAGGTGTGGGGATGATGACAGCTGTGGCTATGGCGACGGCCGGGTGCGAACGCGGAGGTTAGCGGCGGGGAGAAGGGTGAGCTAGGGTTTTGGTCGAGAAGGGTCGAGGGCGGCGTTTTAAGGGTGCTGGGAGGTCAGGGATGGCCGGCACATCGGCAGCCTCGGCCCTGGTGGCCTGGATGGCTGCCACGCCTCCCCCTGCTTACTATAGCGCTAGGTTAAAGAAGCTGGGGGTGGGCTGGTGCTACCTCTTGAGCATGTGTTGGTTTTCCCTTAAAGAGGAAAGGGTGATGCAGCAAAGTAGCATAAGTATTTTCCTCAGTTTTTAAGAACCAAGGTATCAATCCAGTAGGAGGATACACGCAAATCGCCTGTACCTATACAAACAAATAAGAACCTTGCAACCAACGCGATAAAGGGGTTGTCAATCCCTTCACGACCACTTGCAAAAGTGAGATCTGAAAGAGATAAAAAAGATAATATTTTTGTATTTTTATGATTAGAATGGAAAGTAAAGATTGCAAAATAAAATAGATCGGAAACTTATATGATGGAAGATAGACCCGGGGGCCATAGGTTTCACTAGTGGCTTCTCTCAAGATAGCATAATCTACGGTGGGTGAACGAATTACTGTCGAGCAATTGATAGAAAAGTGCACAATTATGAGAATATCTAGGCATGATCATGTATATAGGCATCACGTCTGCGACAAGTAGATCGAAACGATTCTACATCTACTACTATTACTCCACACATCGACCGCCATCCAGTATGCATCTAGAGTATTAAGTTCATAAGAACAGAGTAACGCATTAGGCAAGATAACATGATGTAGAGGGATAAACTCAAACAATATGATATAAACCCTATCTTTTTATCCTCGATGGCAACAATACAATATGTGCCTTGCTGCCCCTGTTGTCACTGGGAAAGGACACCGCAAGATTGAACCCAAAGCTAAGCACTTCTCCCATTGCAACAAAGATCAATATAGTAGGCCAAACCAAACTGATAATTCGAAGAGACTTGCAAAGATAACAAATCATACATATAAGAATTCAGAGAAGAATCAAATATTGTTCATAGATAATCTTGATCATAAACCCATAATTCACCGGATCTCGACAAACACACCGCAAAAAGAATTACATCGAATAGATCTCCAAGAAGATCAATGAGAACTTTGTATTGAGATCCAAAGAGAGAGAAGAAGCCATCTAGCTAATAACTATGGACCCGAAGGTCTGTGGTAAACTACTCACACATCATCGGAGAGGCTATGGTGTTGATGTAGAAGCCCTCGGTGATTGATTCCCCCTCCGGCGAAGCGCCGGAAAAGGCCCCAAGATGGGATCTCACGGGTACAAAAGGTTGCGGCGGTGGAAATAGGGTTTCATGGTGCTCTCGGATGTTTTCGGGGTATATGGGTATATATAGGCGAAAGAAGTCGGTCAGGGGAGCCACGAGGGGCCCACGAGGGTGAAGGGCACGCCTCCCTGCCTCGTGGCTTCCTCGTTGCTTCCTTGACGTCCACTCCAAGTCTCCTAGATTGCATTTGTTCCAAAAATAACTCTCCCGAAGGTTTCATTCCGTTTGGACTCCGTTTGATATTCTTTTTCTGCGAAACACTGAAATAGGCAAGAAAACAACAATTTGCACTGGGCCTTCGGTTAATAGGTTAGTCCCCAAAATAATATAAAAGTGTATAATAAAGCTCATTAAACATCCAAAACAGATAATATAATAGCATGGAACAATAAAAAATTATAGATACGTTAGAGACGTATCAGCTGGGCCAGCTACTGGTCTTTTGGGCCTTAAGTGCACAATAGTGAGACTCTTTTATTTCTTTTTCTTTTATATTTCTTCTTTTCTTTTTCTGTCAATGTCTTCTATTTAGTTGAGGTACTAAACGATTTTGGTAAATTATGAAACCTAGCACTTAAATGTAACGCAGGGGTATGATGATGCTCACAAAGTTTCAGATCATTTGTAAACTTATATATTTCGGTTTATATTTATTTGGACTAATTAAAAGATGTTGGCTCTGTTTTAAATAGGTTAAGGGCATTTAAGTATTTCAAATCATGTTGGTTCCTACATGACAATTACTCGGTGATTATTTGCAATATTATGAACACTTTTGTTTTTATGTTTCAAGAAATAATATTTGACTTGCAATTTAAATTTGATTTTGATTTTTATCAAGTAGTAAGTTGGCTTAGTAAAACATAATGACATGGCATCATCAGTAAGGGATCACTGTAGCATGATTATTGAGGTGTTACACTCGTAGTCTAGGTTCTTAGGTTGTTCGTCGTCGCCGCCAAAGATTTTGGCGACGACGATGATGGCGATAAATAAAGATTCTTCGGATCCTTCCCTGACAAGGCCATCGGTCATATTGTTTGGGATGATTTGGAAACCACTCTGTTCAAGCAAGGATGACGTGACGGCGGTGGCATCCTCGTGGTGGATCTGTGTCCTCGGATTCTGCCGTGGCGACGGTGTTTTCTCCAGCGTCGGCGCGGAGCTTGGGAGGTAATCCAGGAGGGGTGCAGATTGTCTTCTGCATCAATTACATCTGGAAGACGGAATGTGTGCTGGGTTCGTGGTTCGCGGATGGCAGATATGGTTTCCTCCTTCGACATCTTAGTCGTGGTGGGATGCCAGATCTGGAGTTCGATGCCATGTCCGGGGTGTTGCCCCGGTCTGATTCGTTCAACGGCAAGGATTTACTTTTCGTGAGCCAGCTTGGAGGTCCGCAAAGCTGCATATCAGCGATGGAGCCGCGTCGAGCTCGGGTGAGGAGGTGATCCGTTCTTTTATTTGGTGGCTAGTTTGGTGGTGCCGGAGGCAGGTGCCGGACGTTGGTGTCAAGCTCAAAGATGTTTTGCTATTTTTTTCAGTTTTGTCATGTCGGTCCTTATGTGATTTGTACTTTGATTTTTATAATATATAATATAAATGAGACATGTATTACCATGAAAAAATACTAGTAACCATGCACGTGCATTGTCATTAATATTATTGGAATTGGAATGGGCCACAAACCCGACAGACATCTTTTATTTTTTCGAGAGTACGTCAATGGTATACCATATTTTTATAGAACAGAGAAGTAATGTTTACAAGAGTCTGTACAAGACGAGAGTGCCTACACGGGAGCTCCGGCTTCAAGAGAAATACAAAAAACTACTCTCTCACAAATCTATCTAGTCCCTCGACTCCTACTCCCGCCTTCTTCCAAAGTTTGATCTCCTCATGGATTTTGTTGCACTAGGCTTGTGGCTGATCGAACTTGATCATTCCGATTGAACACTCTTGCATTTCTTTGCTTCCATAAGTGCCACGCGGTTGCGATGACGAAGTAGTCGAACCCTCTTTTGACCTTGCCTTGGAAGGATTGTCGTGTCTTGTCCCACCACTCCATGAAAGTGTCCTCGAGGTTTGGAATTTGAGTGTTGACTTGTAGGAACTCAAAGCAGCCACTCCATACTTGCCTCGCATAAACGCACCGAGCTAGAATGATCAACTGTGTCCTTTTCTTGACCGCAAGTGTAGCATGCCGACAGATATCTCATGTACATGTTCTATAACAACCAAAAAGGGCGAAAAACTGTTGAATCAGTGGTTTAAAGTTTCTGAACCTTTTCTTTTGAAATGCAAGGAGTGTAATATTATTGGTATGGGCCATGAGACCTGATATCTCACGTACGTGTTATAATAACAACCAAAATGGCAGAAGGCCGTAGATTATGTGGTTTGATGTTTTTTGTACCAAAATGTTCATAGAAATACCCCTTCGTTCACAAATATAAGTCTCTTTAGAGATTTCAATATGAACAACATACAAAGTAAAATGAGTTAATCTATACTCTAAACTATGTCTATAGACATCCGTATGTAGGTCATATTGAAATATCTAAAAATACTTATATACCCCCTCCGTTCCTAAATATAAGTCTTTCTAGAGATTTCACTATGAACCACATACGAATGTATATGGATGCATTTTAGAGTATAGAGTCACTCATTTTACTCCGTATGTAGTCCATAGTGAAATCTCTACAAAGACTTACCCTCTGTCCCATAATATAAGAGCGTTTTTGACAAAAACATTCTTATATTATGAGACGGAGAGAATGTATTTTAAGAACGGAGCGACGGAGGGAATATATTTTAAGAACGGAGTGAGTACAAAGGAATGAGTATAGTGTTGCTCCATCAAACTTTAGCCGCGGTAGAAAATTGCATAAAAACATCTCAAAAGAATGCTACGTAAAACTGGGTATATTTTTTCATTGCAAAAAGAATTAAATAACGTATCCACGGTTCGTTGTGATCGGATCGCGTAGAGACGTTGGCGGCCGGCCTGCGCTGCAGAGCAGAGGATGCACCGAATCCCAGCTTGAGCGCCTCCTCGGTCACGTTGTGGGTGGTGCCGGTCCAGGGTGCACCGGGAGCCACGTTTCCGATGCCCTGACTCGCTGGCGTGTGGGTCCCATCATGCTGGTTCATGCAGACCAGGCCTAGGCCAGCGCCGGCAGGAGCAGGTGCTGGGGCCGAAGCGGGAAAGGAGCAGCCGACACTGCAACGCGGCGAGGCTTGGAGTGGGACCCGCCGAAGGAAGGGCCCACCTGTCATGCGAATACCTCGGGCTGGTACCAGCGTGCTGCGCGTATTTGCGTACTGGCTCAGACATACTACAAGGGCGCACGATTAAAAAAAACAGTGAGATGCCAAAAAATTCGCTACCTAAACGCCATCATCCTTTTTTTGTCTCTGTTCATCAAAGCAAAGGAAAAAAAAAGGAGTTTTTTTGTACATTTTTTTCATCTTTTTTGTAGTTTATATGTGCTGTTTTCATGCATGAACTTTTTTAAACACAAAATGAATATTTTTTAAAATGTACGATGAACATGTTTACTATACGTGATGAATATGTTATTATATGAGTATCATTTTTACAACAAGCGATGAATACAATAAATATATTATTAAAAAATCACAAATCAAAATAATGGTGAACTTATTTTGAAATACTGGAAGACATTTCTTTAAATAGGATGGTCTGTATTAGACAAATGATGACGGTTTGTTTGGATGTAAAATGGTAAGAGTCGATCATCTAGGTGTGTCTAGTGTGATTGCGAGCGCAAAACAATGTGCAGAGATGCACCCTGTAGTACGTGAGCCAGGATCAGGACATACGTATGTAAAGTCAATTGTTTTTGTTGTGGCTAGTAACCATGCACGTGCATTATCACCCATTAGAAACTAAATAACATTTGTGCCTTAACTCAAACCCATCACTCATTTCCCCTTAATTTGTTGATGTTCTCGGATTTGCCCTAAAGAGCAGTTTAGGTCACCCGAATGCCTTTCCAGCTGGTCGAAGTCATTTAACCATTATTTTAAAAATAGGTAATATCATCAAAAGTCATACAACTTGCAGTGATTGTGATGTTTTAGTCCAAAACTTGAAAAACATCGCCCCGTCATCCTAAAACTTGCAGCCTATGCGACAATTTGGTCCAAACCCAATGATAATGCGACAAATTGTCCAATGTTGACTGAGCCTGCCGTTTTATCTAATTACCCCATGCTTAATAAATTCCCAATCCCCTGTTTACTCTTCTATTTCTCTAATCGCCAAGTTGTCGCCACGACCACCCGTTCAAAGTCGATTCTAGCCTCCGCTCCCGCTCGCGTGTGATGGACAGTTAGATGCCTCTCAACTACTTCTGATTCAATACTGTCATGTCCTCTCACAGCGTATATATCTTATTTCTAAGCTCACACATTACACCCGGGTTAGTGCGGCTGCCCAAAACAGAAACTCTTTCACAACTTCTAGGTCGGTGTGACTTAGAACTCAGGCACATCCTTTTGAGCTTAATCTCTCAAGACGGCTGACCACCTATTTACTTCTTGATTGGTTAATTTATATTAAACTTTTTTATTTATGTAATTATTTGTGATTGTACATTTTATATTATACCTAAACAAATAGCCCCATAAAGTGATGACAAATTAAAATGTGTAGCCTTAGTTACATGCTACAATTTGTAATATACTTGCACTAGATTGAAACATAATTTGTAATATGTAATGTTAAGGTACCGCTGATAAATATTTCCACATATTTTTATTTTGACCCCTTAGATCTAAGAGAAATAATATAGACATGGTCTTTGATGGACCATTATGTGCAATACTATGTGTTATACTGTACTCCCTCAATAAAGAAATATAAGGGCGTTTAGATCGCTTGATCTAAATAGTGATCTAAACGCCCTTATATTTCTTTACCGAGGGAGTATTTTTATACATTTATTCTACTGAGTATCCTTAAATATCATGGAAGAGAGATCTAACTTAATTGTTTGTGTGCATCAACTACCAAATATCTTCACAGATTTTTGTTGTGTATGATTATGTATCTTCTTTGGTTAAAAAGAGATACTATAAGCGTAAAGTGTGTGTTGACTTTGTAAGAAAGGGAGAAATTACAGGGAGATATGTCTTGCTCATTTCAATGTTTTTTCTTCAAACAAATAGGTTAACAAGTGTTGGTAACATGTGGTTCATAGTTTTTACACAAGTTAATATGCACACATGTGCAAACATTCACCGATGCACCATGTTGCATACCATGTGCTCTCGAGATGTGCATATTTGAAGCTAGTATTCACATGTAATTGCTATTTGTAGCCATGTCAGTAAAACTATTGTAATATTGAAATGAACAACTAGCCTCACAAATATCTCAATGTTGAAGTCCTAAAGCGTAGAACATCACTTGTTCGCTGGTCTGAACTTAGTTTAAGAGCAACTCTAGTAGACTCCCAATAACTCGAGCCTCTAAAATGGTTTTGGAGTGCATTGGAAAACTAATTGGAGGCTCAAGAGCACTTGTGAAAAAGTCAGGAATTGTAAACTGTAGTCTCTAAATGTCTTCCATCAAGTGGGAGTCAGTCTTCAATGGAATATTTCATATCATTTTTATTTCTTTGCCCCTCCATTTCTCTTCTCCCCCACAATGCTTGTAGTAGCTCCACCATGTCTGTCGAGAATGTCCAGGCATGGGCGGTCGCTGGCTCTGTCCCCAAGGAAATGTCGCTCTTCAGCACTATACCCGGCCGCCCAAGGGACAGGAGATCTAACCCCAGCCTACAAGATCCAGCCAAAGCCTGCCCCAATCCTTGTGCTCCCCCGACGATGACCTTTCTTACATTGGCTACTCATCCTCCCTCCTTCGGTCTGGCCTTAGCGTGGGAGAAGCAACAGAGCTAGTCCCCGTCCTCTATCGTTGTGTGAGTAGTGGAGCCCATCCCCATCATTAAAATAGGATTACTCTATTTAGATAAAGCACCGATCACGTCCATACAACAACTTAACCATGTACGAAGAAAGTAAATAATAAGTCTGTTCAGGAAATATCACAAACATGCCTAAAAGTGAAACATCAAAGTGAAACAAGACACCTTCATAGGACGTGTCAGCTGCAATGGGGCGCAAAAAGCCGATGGCCGGCCATCTGAAGACCATCCAACATGCCATCTAACTAGTCACGTCCCTTCGTCTATGGAGTGAGTGCCATTCCTGCATAAAATCCAACAATTTAACATAGAGTCAAAAGCATGTTGTAGTAAGATCTTCTCAATAAAAATCTTATTACACGCCACACACAAGGTTTAAGTCCATGTTCAAGGCCAGACACTTCGGCGTGAGAGCTTCATGGACATAGTTCCACAAGAAGTGGGCGGAGAGACATGTGAAGAAGATATGCGACCCGATTCCGGCATCACGCAAAGGGGATACAAGCCATCACCATGCCCATATCGCTTTTCCACCTCCGTGCCCGATGGGAGGTGATCATGAAGCCATTTTTAAATGAAGATATTTTTCAGAGGTATCGACACTTTCCACCAATGCGAGGACCAAGCCAGTGTTGGCAAACGGCAGAGGACTCGCTACACTGACACGACAGACAATTGAACCGAGGGGGTAAGGTGCCATGACACCACGTCCGTCTCATCTCATGGCGTATGCAGGAGTGCCTCCCGCAACTCGGTGCAAGCAACAGTTTCCTTAGGTCCGAATGTTTGTGGGAGCGAGATGTTTCAATTCCTACCGCGGACAACTAAGGCCAGTAAAAGCATTGGGTCAGAGCAAATCGCAAGAAGCATTGGAAAGTCGACGCTAAGTGAGCTCCGGCCAAGCCATGGGTCAAAGCCAAAAAGGGCACCCTCTCCATCACCTATGGAAATGCTTAGTACCTCGGCTAATCTCAAGCTTAATCAATTGGAGGGATTTCTAGAATTGGGAACCCTCCATCCAATCACATGCAAGGAGAGGACCCATCCCAATCCTCCGTCATTGTTGGGTGAGTAGTGGAGTGTGTCTTCCTCCTCCTACGACGGGAGGCCAACGTTAATCTAGAGCATGTCCTTGACCTCAAGAGGAGCTGCATGTCGGCCTCCTGGCATCAATTTCGAGGGACCCTAACCTGATCTAGCCCCTGGCACCATGCGGCCCGCTCACTCCTGTTTGGCCGCGAGTACCGGCCTCGCGGTGTTGTGAAATGGCGCCACCATTCGTTCATGGGTTCCATTTGTCCCGAACCAGCGCGTGGCTGAAAAGTGAGGTGGTGTCGACGGTGGGTGGGCCTCCAAATCTGATGTGCAACTCCTCGCTCCATCAATGGATCGTGAAAGACCTTCAAATCCGACGGCGGGAATTTTGAAGGATTGTGATTTATCGAGGGAAAGAATACACTTTTTACATTCTATCCTCTATAATAGTAGTTATTTTTAGAATTGAGCCTTTTTGCAGAATCTACCAGAGTTGCTCTCGGCCGGCGCATTGCTGTTATAGTGTAACAAACCAGAAGCGAACAATTTTTTCATCGTTATACGGTTTGTAGCGGTATTTTGTTATTTTATCCAGCTTTCCAAAATATCTAAAAAAACTTTTATTTTCAAAATGTGTTTTATTTTATTTTAATAATATATTTAAGTTCAAGCAATTTTAAATTTCAATAATTTGATTATTTAAAAATGACGATCTTTAAAAAGCCCAAACATTTTTGAAATTTAGACATTTTTCCAAAATTTCGTCAAAATCCAAACAATTGTTTAAAAATGGACATTCTAAACACATTTTTTGAATTCTTCTAAATGCAAACATTTTTAATTGAAATTAATTTTCAATTTTCAATTTTTTTAAAGAAACAAGAACACTTTTGAAAAACGAACATTGTTAATTGAAAAATAAAAACAGGCCAATTTTTTAGAAGGTTCCTACAACTGGGACCAAAACATACAAAACTTTCTCGAAGGTTCGTAAAACCGGAGCTGGCTTAAACCGCACAGAATGGTTTAGTGTGTACGGTAGCTTAAATGGCCATCCTATCGGAGCGTTCGCCTCCCACCTCCCGTAGAAAGGCCGCCAATTTGGCGCATTTTTGCTAGTGTGCAATACATGTGGACGTTTGTTCACGCGCGGTGAAAGTGGCGTGACTTGAACGTAGTACTCCCTGTGCTCTATTTTGCACTGCGTATCAGATTTATGTCAAGTCAAACTTTACAAAGTCTGACCAAATTTATATTAAAAAATATCAACACAAGGATATATATCTAGTTGGAGAACAAGCATTTTGACCCCTATTTAGATGCATAGTCAGAGTATAGACACGTAAACAATGTTATAATATTTTTCTCTACCAAATTAGAGTGCATAGTCATTTTTCTCTTGATGTTAACAGAAGCAACACTAAATATATTTAATATCTAATGATATTGAATTGGTATTGTGAATGATGATACTTATTTATAGTAAGTTTTGTCAAATTAGAGATAATTTAACTTAAGACAAAACTTACATGCAGTCTAAAAAGGATGAGAGAGAGTACGTTCATGCGTGCTGATCCAGCCAACGATCCATCGGTCGCCGAGATAAATCTGCCATGATGCTCACGTCCGGGTCCGGCGGACCTAGAGACGGTGCCGGCGAGCTGAAGGTGTTTGGATAAGTGCATTGGGAAGTCCCAGGGAAAGGCGCGTGCATGCAAACATCAGCGCATCATCGATCGGAGAAAATCGGAACCCCGTCTTGTGCTCCACCAGCGTAC
Organism: Aegilops longissima; assembly: GCA_021605205.1. Classification (NCBI taxonomy): domain Eukaryota; kingdom Viridiplantae; phylum Streptophyta; class Magnoliopsida; order Poales; family Poaceae; genus Aegilops; species Aegilops longissima. The sequence goes on from JAHIAM010001670.1 coordinate 105,717, forward strand.
ATGTTGTCGTGTTGATCGATCGTTGTGCCAGCACTTTCATCATGGAGAAAAATCTCCACCTATTTTGCTCCTGCAAAGGCACACGATAATGGCGGAGAAATAATCATAGACCCGCCGTGTAGCGGCCGCACCCACGGCACCGTCCTCCCTCTGTCTGCTGGCTTCTTCGTGGCTCTGCTCACCTCTGCCGTGACACCGTTCCCCGTCCATCTGCTACGGGCTCTGGCCAGTCCAGGACCGGTGGTCGGGTGTGTCGCAGCGCCGCCCAGGTGCCCCCGACCAGGGGTGGAGCCAGGATTTGAACATGAGGGGGGCAAACATTATTGTTGACGTGTAAGATGGAATATCACATTATATTAAGGCTCATGATAGGGTGCTGATAAATCATAAAATTATGGTTTGGAACTGAAAAAAAATGGTAATTCTCAGCAAAATGTTGGGAGTCTGAAGTTGAAGCAGTTGGTTTGAAAAAGTATTTACCCCATTAATTAGTTGCTATTTGGTTTTTACTTCATCATTAACTACTCCCTCCGCCCAAAATAAGTGTCTTAATTTTAGTATAACTTTATACTAAAGTTAATACAAAGTTGAGACACTTATTTTGGGACGAAGAGAGTACTATAAAAAGATACATAACTACTAGACTAATTTACTAGTATTTATATGAAACATGTATCATGTAGATTAAGATCATAATTTATAAAAAAAATTACTCCTGTTCTTCCAAAATAATTGGAGTCTAGGTTTATCGTAAGTCAAACTTCCTTAAATTTGTAAAAAAACATATTTATTTAATTTTGTAGATCGTATCAACATTTATGAATTTGATCAAATTTAACTTACGTTAAATGTAAAATCATAATTTTAGGATGGTTGGAATAAATAATAGTAACCAATATAAGCTAGTAGTAGTTGTAGTGTACCTGCATTTATCCTGCTCGCCGGCGTCTACCGTATTTGATCCGCCTGCATCTAGCCGTCCCCGTGCGTGGACAGCAGACTGTAGATGAATGTACAGTGTTCTTGTCGTCGCGAGTAGCGGCCAACGGCAATGACAAAGTGTAACACCCTGGATGTAAACTTTCCCTTTTGGGCAATATATATCAATTTGACCTCATCCAAATCTTGTGGGTTTTTGCCATGCTTGGCTTCTTGTTGTTTGGTTATGTTGGGTTTTTCTCTTTTCTTGTTTTGCTCCTTTTTGCATTTGTGCCTCTTGTCATATTGCTTTCCTTCTTATCATGTGATTGTGGTGTTCCTTACTTGTCATGTGGTTGTGGTTTTTCCTTGCATGCCATGTGGTTGCATGTGCCATTCCTATTTGCATTACCATCCCCTCCTTCCCTCTACTTCTTCCTTTTTTTTTTCAAATGCCACATATTTCCCTCCTTCAATTAATGTTCATCTTCTCCCTAATAATCTTGCTTGTTGCACTAAACCTCTCTGCCCAAAAATCTCCTCATTTGAAGTTGTTATGGTCAGGTTCAAAAATGGCACAAGTTTGAAGCATTTCCAAACTTGCATTATTTTTCTACCTTTAAAAATGTCCATTACAATTTATTTAAATTGTGGAGAATTCCAGGAGTGTGGGGATATTTTCCTTTCACTCAAAATCTTTTCCTTTCTCCCTGTACTTTCTTTCTCTTCCTTTTTATTTTTTTAAAAAGGAAAAGAGAGAGGAGGCAGCAGCAGCAGCGCAGCCCAGCAGTCCCTCTCCACCTGGGCCACGGCCTCCCCGAGCCGGCCTAGCTTCCTCAGCCTCGCAGCCCAGTGGGAAGAGCGCGCCAGCCCACCTTTTTCCCTCTCCCTGCCTTCGCGCACCCACAGCCGCTCTTACCCCCGCTTGACTCCGTCCACGTGGCAGCGCCGGGCCCGCCTGGCAGCGTCGTGACTGTGCTCCTCACCCGCCTTTTCTCTCCCTCTCGTCGCCATCGCCATGGGGACCCCGGAGCACGAGAGAGCACGAGCTCGGCCTCGTCGCCCTAGCCTACTTATCCCCTCGCCGCGTCAAGACCGAACCCTAGGGTTCCCCTCTCCCTCTCGCCGCCGCCGCCAGGTAAGAAATCCACCCAAGCTTCGCCGCCCGCTCGGTCCCGGCGCATCGGGAGCGTGGCCTCGTCGCCGCGCGCTCTCCGCCACCACGACCAGCGGCCCTTGTCCATCTCCTTCCTCGTCGTCGTCTACGACCACGACGTCGTCTACGGGGGCCCGGTTCGCCAAGTTCGCCGACGCCCCTGCTCTGTCTTCTTCTCGGCCAGGAAATCCGGCGAGGTTCAGAGCACGATCTCGTCGTCGTCAGCCCGTCTCTGTCGCCGAATTCTTGTCCTAGGGTAAGGAGGTATACCCCACTTCCTCCCTGCTCCTTCTTGTTGTCGATAGATCTCCATAGCGTAGGGTCCGGTCCTTGTTCGTGTCGCGCCCGGCGTGCTCCGGCGTGGTGTAGTTTGTTTGGGTTCAGGGTAGTGTCACCGCGCGGAGTTGCTCCGATTCCCGCTCGGGTTCGTCATTTCTTGTTCCTGTGGTGTCCCTCGTGTGTGCCCGTCGTGTCCGAGGGCGCAGAGCACCCTGTAGCCGCCGCAGTTGCAGTTGCCTCGCCGGCATCGTCGGCGTCCCGTTTCTGTTTTGGATCGGGGCCTGGTAGTTAGTCAAGTGGGCAGCATCCCCGTTTCTACCGACTCCCCTACGTAGCCGAGCTGGTTGACTCCCGCTCTCACACATGGCGACACTGGTTCGAACCCCAGCGCCTCCCCTTTTTTTTTTGTTGTTTTTCGCTCCTCCGGTTCGGCTCGGCAGAGATGCTGATTAAGCCCGAGGCCCTTCCTCTGTCAGTCGCCGCGCACCAGCCCAGTGGTAGCAGGTGCGGGGTTCCACCGGGGAGACCCGGGTTCGAGTCCCCCCTGGGGCTGTTTTCTTCCCCCTTTTTAAGCCATTTCACCCCTGTCTCTATGACAGTGGGGCCATTCTGTCAGCCTCTCAGCACCCTCCTCTATGCATATTTTTCTTTTACCCCCCACGTTGCCATATCTGGTTTGATTCCTTTTCTGTTTTAGGCAAGTCCAAATCTGGACATTTCCAAATCTGGAAATTGCCAATTCTGTCAACTTCCATATTAGGCAGGTTTTGACTTAATGCTTTTGTGATGATTTTTCTACTGCAACCCTAACATATTATATATGTTTTTGGGGTAGAAAAATCCCACCAACTCAGTGGTGGCATTAGTTTCAGCATTTGGGCAAGTTTGTGTTCATGTCTTATTGCATCATGTTTAGGTGTTGTCTTTCTTGTGCATATTTATTTGACTTGTGCTATGATGTAGTTTGCACACATGCATGGCTTGGTTTCTTCATGCTGTTATGTAGGTTTTCTCACCATTCTTGTTTTGCCCGTCATATCCAACCCGTGCATCCGTTTCCGGTGATCTCTACATCGATTTCTAACGAAATCATCTCATCTTTCCGATGGCATGCTTGGTTTGCCAAGATGATGCCTGGTTTTCCATTCACCTTCCGGAGCGCACTCACGCATTGCATATCACTTCTTGCATATCGTGTCATGTTTTGCATCATGTTGATTGTGCATTGCACCGTGATTTATTGTGGTTCCTTGTTTTGTTGTTGCTTTGGGTAGAGCCGGGAGACGAGAACGCTTACGAGGAACCTGTTGAGAACGCCGAGGATCGGGCTTTCGACAACTCTGAGAACATTGCAGGCAAGATGATCATACCCTCGAAATCACTTCTATCTTTGCTATGCTAGTTGCTCGCTCTTTTGCTATGCCTATGCTGCGATGCCTACCACTTGCTATATCATGCCACCCATATTGCCATGTCAGCCTCTAACCATCCCTTCCTAGCAAACCGTTGATTGGCTATGTTACCGCTTCGCTCAGCCCTTCTTATAGCGTTGTTAGTTGCGGTGAAGCTGAAGTTTGTTCCTTGTTGGAACATGGAGATGTTGTTCCTTTTGGAACATGTTTACTTGTTGGGGATATCACAATATATAAATATATCTGCCATGTTTAACACATCTATATACTTGGTAAAGGGTGGAAGGCTCGGCCTTATGCCTGGTGTTTTGTTCCACTCTTGCCACCCTAGTTTCCGTCATACCGGTGTTATGTTCCTTGATTTTGCGTTCCTTACGGTTGGGTGATTTATGGGACCCCTTGACAGTTCGCTTTGAATAAGACTCGCCAAAGAAGGCCCAACTTTGGTTTTACCAGCTGCCACCTAAGCCTTTTTCCCCGGGTTTCGCGAGCCGAGGGTCATCTTTATTTTAACCCCGGACCGGTGCTCCTTCGAAAGTGCTGGCCCAAACGAGTAGATCGGGGGGCCACCACGGGAAACTCGAGGCTTGGTTTTACTCGTAGGATGTCTCATCCGGATGTGCCTCGAGAACGAGATATGTGCAGCTCCTATCGGGATTTGTCGGCACAATCGGGCGGCTTTGCTGGTCTTGTTTTATTGCTGTCGAAATGTCTTGTAGTCCGGGATTCGAGATTGATCGGGTCTTCCGGTAGAAGGAATAATCCTTCGTTGACCGTGAGAGCTTATAATGGGCTAAGTTGGGACACCCCTGCAGGGTAATATCTTTCGAAAGCCGTGCCCGCGGTTATGAGGCAGATGGGAATTTGTTAATGTCCGGTTGTAGATAACCCAAAGTTGATCTCATTAAAATACACATCAACCGCGTGTGTAACCGTGATGGTCTCTTCTCGGCGGAGTCCGGGAAGTGAACACGGTGTTGGAGTTATGTCTGACGTAAGTAGTTCAGGATCACTTCTTGATCGCTATTAGTTTCACGACCGCGCTTTGCTTCTCTCCTCGCTCTCTTTTGCGAAGTAGCCACCATAAATGCTAGCCGCTTGCTGCAGCTCCACTTTACTACTCTGTCCTTCCTATTAGCTTAAATAGTCTTGATCTCGCGGGTGTGAGATTGCTGAGTCCTCGTGACTCACAGATACTTCCAAACACGTTGCAGGTTCCGAGGAGGTGTCAGATGATTCCACCGAGCTCAAGTGGGAGTTCGACGAGGAACGTGGTCGTTACTATGTTTCGTTTCAGATGATCGATAGTGGTGCCCAGTTGGGACGATTCGGGATCTGTGTTAGCATTTGGGGTATCTTCTTTTATTTTGGTTCCGTAGTCGGACCTTGAGTGTACTCGAATGATGTATGTTTAATTATGTCTTGTGTGGCGTGGCGATTGTAAGCCAACTATGTATCTTTCCCTTAATTATTACATGGGTTGTGTGAAGATTACCTCACTTGCGACATTGCTTTCAATGCGGTTATGACTCTAAGTCGTGCCTCGACACGTGGGAGATATAGCCGCATCGGGGGCGTGACAAGTTGGTAATCAGAGCCTTCCCCGACTTAGGAGCCCCCTACTCGATTGTTTGCTGACGTTGTTGAGTCTAGAATGGAAAATGTTTTGAGTCTTAGGATTATATATATCGGAGAGTAGGATTCTTTTGCTTCCCAGTCCCTTCGACCTTCTGGTGAGGTATCCTGACGTAGAGTTTTGACTCTTCTCTCCTCAAATTTCACTAAATTTTTTTTTAGGATCACGTGGGTATCTTGGAATCGTTCCGATGGTTTTGTGACGAGAACATTGTTCTTGGTGCCTCCTGACATTTAGGGGTTGTGGCAGTGTCCCGGGGAGTTGAGCTCCGAGGTGTTGTCGTCACAATTTTATCGTTGCAGTTCTGGAATACCTGAGTTTTGCCGACATCGAAATCTCTTTTGTGCAGTTGTTGGTGAGATAACCCCGATAGCCAAAGATCTTGTGGCGAAAAGGGAGTATTGCCATGACTTGCATAACGGATGTTTTTCAAGGTCGAGGTACACGATTTCGAGGATTTCTTGGTTATGTGTTGACGGATGGATACTGGTTGGATCTAGGTATTGTTAGTTTGGGTGATATATTTTGTGTCCCCAGATCCCCAACACCAGATTGCATAACCAGAAAGTTTGGGAATTTATAGGTGGGAATTCTAGTAGCTTACAGGATATTCTTTCCGGCGGATGTATGATTTGAGATTGGGGTTCAACGTCTAGTGGTCCGCCCATTCACGGTCGATTCTGATGGTCGCGAGGCGCCTTAAAGAATCCTTGGCTATGCTGATTCGGGACGCCTTGTTAGTCATTCGTGACGTCCGCTATCGTCAGGTCCGTGTGGGCCCCACCACTAACACTTTGAGCGAAATCTCTATCATGTGTTTGTTCCGCTCATTCTAGAAGCCAACCTTTTGTTTTCAGTTGTGATATTCGATTTGTTTCTCATCGGTTGTTGTTTCCATATTCTTTATCTAAGTGGCTTCTCACCTTATTGGACGTGTGATGATTAACTTTGGAATTCATTCGCTCATTCTTGTTGAATGTTTATTGTGAAGACTATATGTTGCAATTTCTATCCGTTGATTCTACTTATCAATTTGTCTATCAAAGGACTAACGGATGTCACCCTCTTCAGATGGCTCCGCCAACGCTCGAATCCGGATCGCAATGATGGGGATCGGTCAACCTCCACCTCCACCTCCACCTCCGCCTCCGGAGGCACGGCAAGCTATCATGGCAGCCACCAATGCCAATGCTCGAGATGATTTTGCAGCTCTTGCAAGAACGCACTCAGGGCAAGGCAATCAAGGCAATCAAGGCAATCAAGGTCAAGGCAACAATCAGCCACACTTTGCTACTCTCGATCGGTTTCTCGCTAATCAGCCAAGTCTTTCGGTTTACGTGTTGAGGCCACAGACGCCGACGATTGGTTAGTGGATATCTGCAAGCACTTTGACAGTAGCAATGTCGGACACGAGGACTTTGTCAAGTTTGCATCGTTTCAACTCAAGGATCAAGCTCTGAGTGGTTCCAGAATACAAAGATTCCAGAGGAGGTCGTGTCATTACAGGATGAGTTCCGCCGTGATTTCCGAGCTCATCACATTCAAGAGTGTTGTTGAGAGCAAGCGTGAGGAGTTCCGCAATCTCAAGCAAGGCACCATGTCTGTCTATCAATACAATATCCAGTTCGTAAGCTCGCTCGCTTTGCTAAGCAAGATGTACCGATGAAAGGAGTATGATCTATCGGTCAGGGCGGTCCGAGAGAGGATCTGCAATTACCTCTTGTACTGTTTGAGCCAGATAAGTATGATGATTTCTACAACATGGCACTCAAGCAAGAAGCAGCACAGCTCAAGTGCGAGGCTTCTAAGAAGAGAATCAGGGATGCAGTTCAGTCCTCCTCGTCCTCTCAAGTGGCAGCCAAGCAGCGAAGTTTTATCTGCCCCTCCTCCGTTCCGTCGGCCTTACCAGTGAGAAGAACTCAGGTGGCCGTGGATCTTCCCACCCACCCAACCCAAGCTATCGTAACAAGTCTAATTCTCAAGCTCCAAGGTCAAGTGCTCCTTACCACCGTCCGCTCTCTCGAGGTCACTTGCAACAAGTGTCGCAGAAGGGTCACTATGCTAACAAGTGCTTCAACCAGAGGCGTCTTCCGCCTCCTCCTCTGTGAAATCTTCCAGCAATGCGGTGGTCAAGCACAATCCAAAGTATGCCAAGGTCAATATGATGAATGCAGCTCAAGCAGAGAGTCTTGATGTGATTATGGGTAATCTCTCGATTAATGATATTCTGCAAAAGTCTTATTTGATTTGGTGCATCGCATTCTTTCATGTCATATCCTTTTGCATCAAGCACAATGTTGACACAGAGATTCTCTCCAAAGTTATGCAAGTTGTTTCTCCCGAAGGCTTATGAATTCTAGTTTGGTTGCTCCTAATGTTTCTATCAAGATGGGCGATTATAGATTTCTT
>JAHIAM010001671.1:0-37379 GCA_021605205.1 Aegilops longissima
GGATGGAGGCGAGGGTGCTTAGATTGGGATCTTTGAAGCTGGCTCTTTCAGTCACCAACATGGATGATTCAATTCATGGGACCTTTTATGCAGTTCACCTAAAATGAAGCAATGTCCGTGAGCTAGCAACTTCTTCTTCATTTTTTTAAGAAAGGGCTCCAGCCCGGTTCCATTTCCATCGAAAATGAAACCCCAGAGCTTCTTCTTCATTAGTTGCAATAAAATTGAGCAACATCAAGGTTGGTTGTGAAGCTCTGGAATGCTCAACTATAATTTGGATATCATTTGTGCAGTTCAACTAAGATCGGCGTGAAATGTATATCTCTGTTTGCACAAAAAGGTGGAAAGGAGGGTGACTAACAAGTGATGAAACATGCATCAAATGAAAAGAAGCATGTTCCTTATCTGAATAGCAATCCTACAAGGACAGTAGCAATTTCTAAAGCAGTGGCATTGCTAGATATTAGTGTGGGCATTAGGATTAACTATGACAACCGTTAAATCGACATTACTTTGGGCACGCGAGAGTAGGCGGACCGGGATAGTTGCATTTCTAACGAAAAGAACCAACTTATCTTAATGGGAAATTTTAGCGGGACATGTAAAGAAGTGCCATTGATTCATATTCTGGAGGCATTACATTGAAAACAACATTGGTTTAACGTGTCCTTACTTTTAACGGTCACGTTGCTACATTTTACGGTGGCATTACATAAGAGTGGCTCGGGGCAACAAACATCGAACAGGATATACTGGTTGGTCCCATTTTGTTGGTATAGCCACCTTATACTCTGTGAGGCTAGCAAATCTAGTCTTGGACTTACTCATTGACTTGTCCCCAGTCCCACTTTCTTTCCTTTTTCAACCAATAGATCGGGTTTATATTGAGTTTGTCTGCGTTTCCTTTATTTCCTATTAGACCTAGAGACCAGTTGGATAGCAGTCTCTCTACTTTTCGCCCCCATTATTTCCTCTTTCGACCAAGTCCTAGATTCAGGTAACAAATCCTCCCCCACCCCACCCCTTTCTTCCTTGTTTGAACCAAGTAGTACTAGATTGAGTGCATGAACTAGTTTTACCTCTTAAACATAAAAAATTAGGTGGTTTTTGAACAGCCGATCGATCCTATCTGAGGGGCACGAGAAATAGTAAAAGATACAAATGCAGCGGCGTTAGGTGCTCGGGAAGTAGAAACAAGGCGGTTTGAAGGAAGTTATACTGATGGTGGCGGGATGTCGCTAGGTGGGCGGCGGAGGCGGATCTGCCCACACTACGGCAGCGAGGAAGAAGGGTGAGGCCCTCCTCACCAGCGGGGTGCTTGGGAGAAACGACAAAGCGAGGCTACTCGGGGCGTGCCAATGGTGGGTAGAGCCGTCGCCGGGGCGACAGCGTGAGCGTTCCCAGCGGAGAGGATCCGGCTAGATCCGTGACCAGTGGTGGTGGGAGAGAGAGAGTGTGTGTGTGGCCACCTTGTCGTGTTTAGATCTGAGAGAGCCGAGGCGTGTGAAGAGCAACACTAGCAAGCAAGCGGAGACTCCTGCCTATATAGTGGAGTAGTACTAGTTTTCTTTTGTCTACGTGGCAGCTTGACCTGAAATCAATGGCCTGTTTGGATACTCAACACGATTTAGAGTTAGAGTTATTCTAAACTCTAAGCAAATAAGCACCTCCCCAGGATAGTTTGGTTAGATGGAACTAACCCTCTAACCCTCCTGTTTGGATACTTTTGGGTTATTTGAGCTAACTAACCCAAACTAGCTCTAACCCCATGATCCAAACAGGGCCAATAGTGTCGAGAAGTCTTCATGCACGTGGCGAGGCGCGGTTGTCGTCATTTTGATGCAGCGCGGATTATAACATATAACACGAAAAATGCCACATGACAAGAAATCATAACCTCCTTTGCCCAAAGGAGACAACATGAATCCGACGGACAAACTAGGCGAGGAACAAAGCTCAAATTAAAGATAAACTCGTGAAAAGGGGTTCGTCGATAGATGTCCCAATTAACATAGCCGGCTTGACCTAGATGGCGGTCGAGTAGTCCTTTGTTGCGTGCATGTGCCCCCAATGACTAGCCCAACTCAGTTGTATTTGTTTAACCCTCGCGATGATCGAATCACATGACACCTAATTTTGTGAGATGACAAGAAACCATTTTTAGATTTCTCACCACAACTACAGCCATGTACAACACAGCACACGCGATATGTAAGCGATAGCCAATCCAGCGTACTGCTGGAGTCTGGTCACATGCATGGGCGAAATGATCTTCCGTGTCTTGCGAGGATCGTCTAAGCACCAACGTAGTACAACACTTCTCTAGTACTATCGCCCGTCTCCCTCTTCTATTAAGTCACCCAACTTGCGGGGCGAGTGTGCCTATGGTCGGTTCTCAATTGCCGTCCCACATGTGTGTGCAAAGCGCAATATGGCCCGCGTTCCATTCGGAGAGCAGCGTGCCAGCCCGATCGACCGTGCAGGGTGTGGCCTTGGCGACAGGCGTCTTGTATACTCCGTACATGTGTACAGCCGTTTTCTAGGCGCTTTGCTCCATGGCGGCGCAATCCATGGATACAAAATTAGTATCTGTATACTATTTAAAAAAAGTCGGCGGGGCTTTTCTGCGATGATGGCGGCATGGCGATTCCGCCTAGTCGGTTCGACAGAGATGCGAGAAAGCGAGAGTAGGCTGCTGCAAGCGTGGGGCTGTGTGATTTGACAATGATTCTTCTTTGGACAGGTGGGGCCCGTGATTTGACATGCCATTACCATTTTAACTGCGACGCTATGACCGGTGTGAGTCTCCCGATTCTTGACCACCTCCATATAGGTGCCTCTCCCAATGCTCCACCATGTAGTAGAGGCTGGCTCTTGCATGAGAGCTCACTTCTCCAGTTTTTCCTTGCCTCTCTTTCCTCCACATATGCAAAATGCCATGTAAGCGCACTATTGTACTTACTTTTACTTGCTCTTACAGGTGCTTAAGCTTGCCACATAGGCATAAAGTGCGATGTGGCAAGTTAATCAAGAAAGAGAGACTAGTTTGGTGACCCAAGGAAGAAAGCGATTGCTAAGTGCGTGTACCTAGGTGAAAAAGACAATTTTGAGTCTATAGCTAATTAAATGAAGCAAACTTAGCAACACCATCTCATTGGAAGAGGTCACTCCTTGGCAAATGCAATAAATACTAGTACTCTGTGTCCCATAATATAAGAACATTTTGGCACTACACTAGTGTCAAAAGCGTTCTTATATTATGAGACGGAGAATCTGAAAAAGAAGAGAGAGAAGTAAAAAATAAATACACTTATAGCCAACTTTATAGCCAAAACCTTGTTGTAGTATGGTGACTAAGTGATGACTATGTATGACATGCCAACATCGGATAGCCTAACGCACCGTGTTAAATCTCAAGGGCGCGACCGCCTGAGCGTGACCTTGATAGTCGTGGTAGTAGCGACCACGATACGAACTCTTGGCAGCCCTTGGATCTGAGATCAAGCGATGCATGCTAAGTTCACGAAAATTTGAGAATAACCCTCCGGGATAGGATATTCACCCATAGGTCTAGAATCACGCCATGCAACCGTTCGATCTCGGATCCAAGGGCTCTCGAAGCCCGTATCATGAGAGAATGGAAAGCCACTACCCTGCCGTTCATTACCTGGCAATTCGCTCCTACTCGTCCCTTACGTCCTTCAATACTATGGTGGTTCGCTCCTAGTCGTCCGTCCATTCACATTACGGCAGTTCCACTAATCCTAACCCTCCTCCCAAATCCATGGCATCCCAAATCTCCGAGTTGGCGGTGAGTACAAGGTTAGAACCATCACCGGCGATGAGTTCGACATAATCTACACCGTTCTTCATGACGGTGAAAGGATGCCTTTCTCGCTTCACATGCATGTTCAAAAACTCGGATGATAAGTGGGTCATTTGGGCTAGATGTTGAGTACATCACAGTCTGGGGCGAGAGAAGGATCTAAGGGCGAAGAGGGAAGAAGCCGCCGTGATCCAGGTTTGCATACATAACGTTTGCTTGGTCTACCACATATGCCATGCCGACGTTGAGTGCTAGGATTTTAAGAACTTCCTCACGGACAAAACAGTGAAATTCGTTATTGTAGACTTTAAGAACGACAAAGAAGTCCTGGGTCATATAGGCCTCGTTGTAGGAAACCCCTTCGACCTCCAGAACAATCGGCTAGTGCACTCTCGTCAGCCTTCAATGCTGACCCTGGCAGGAGCCATGGTTCATCCTTCGTACCGTAAACTAGAGAAACCTCAATACACGTTTCATCGTCATGCATGGCAGCGGAATGTACTAGATATAGACCACATCCACTACGCTGCAATGGATGGCTACCTTTGTCTCAATATCTAGAAGGGTTGGATGAAGAGCAACATCCAAGTGTGCAGTTCAAGCAAATAAGTATCGACCAAGAGGAATAGGGACAAGGACAAAGTCGAGGACGTGGATGAGGACTCCGAGTAAGGTGGTAGTGTCGTTGCTCATGGTGGTTCTAAACTTCTAATGCAGTGTCTACCGGATTAGTTGCATAGTTTAATTTCAGGTGTGCTTAGTTTAATTTGAGGGTGTGTTGTCTTGAGCCCCTAGCAGAACTATGTTATATTTCTTCTAGTTACTTTAACTCTTGATATGTACATACTACAAGTATTTCTTTAATAAATTTAGCACCCCAATTAAGCACGTTACTAGCTTTTTAATAGTACTATATGCATAATTTGGCGATGGCGCTCTCTATATGTACCACCTTTTTTATTTCAATTTTTGCTCCATGGTGCAATCCATTGATAGTACTACTGTACAAAAGTATACATTTTTAAAAGGCTAGAGTACTGTTCATCACATATATAGCCAGTTAAATTCTCAACCTAGAGCAGCGTGCATGCCACGTAGTAAACCCGTCTCTGAAGTATAGTAAAAATGAGGTGATTTTACGAGCGATCGGCGAGGAGCATGGCACGTCATGCGGTCCCACATGTCATGATGTACCAAGGAGATCGCGTGTCCCTCTTGGGCGAAGCAATACTACAGCGGTTTGAGATGATGGCGAACGAAGTGTGAAATAATGGTTGCTTCATTTATGCGGGAAGGTGCGGCATTGTGATTTGGCGTCTCATTGCTCATTACTACTCTTTGGGCGATGCGTGTGGGGTCGTCCCCTGCTGTTCTACTGTTATTTGGTGCTTGACCGTCGACCGGTTGCTATATGTCCCACATGTCGGTGACGGAAGTCTGAAATTCATGAAAGGGCGTCGGCGGAGGTATACTACTGAATTCATAAAGGGGCGAATTAGTTTTGGAAAAATCAGTTTCACTGAATGCGTACCCACTAGGGTTTATAGGGCTCATCTAAAAACATTCGTTTTTCCTTTTGATAAGTCTCAATTCTACTATACTAGTAGTAGTACCATTACATGTTGGATTTAAGTGCGTTAGATCACCCAGGCATAGCGATGTCAGAGAAACTAACCAATGCATGTACAATTTATGGAAATTTAGTGGTCATTCATGCATTCGTTCTAATTAATGCCTCGGTAAACATAACTTCTTGAGAAAAAAGAGCGTACTAATTACTTGTGCAAACTACGAAATTAATTCGACCACTCACCGTCTACCTTGGTTGGAAAGATTTTGAAATTGAGCCATAAAGCTGGAAAGGAGGATGTCGGGAAGCTGATCGACCCACGAACACCTATGGGGACGTGGACGGACCCCTTTGATTCGATGAGGCGGAGATCGCCTACGAAGAGCAGATTGAGGCGGCCTTTACGAGCAGTTTACCCAACCGGAGCTCTCGGAGAGATAATACTCCCTCTGCTGCTTATGCGGTTGTATTGTGTTCTTGCTAGGGGGCTGAGAGCTACAAGACCTAAGCGTGGGAGTTCTCTGGTTTGAATGAACCGAACCCCCTCTCGTTGCGCATGGGCCTCCTTTTATATGCTCAAGGGTCTCGAGCGGTGGTAGCGTGAACAAGGGTAAAAGCGGAAAATGTGTTGCGGCTGGTACAACTAGTTGTCACAGTGTCCCATACCTAACCGGCGGCGGTGACAAAGGCATTAAATGCCGTCTAAGTCGACTAACTTGATCGCGAAAGGACCGTCGGGGCGCCACGCTTACTACGATGGTAATCTTATCGGCACCGCTTCGCCACAGCGCTCCGTGGACGCCTGACCTCTCGCCAGCGGCGCTGGAAAGGTCGAGGCGACACGTTGGTGGATGTCTTTGGAAGCGCGAGAGCAGATGATGGTGCTGCTGCTGACAGCGTCTTGCAGCGGTTGTTGCCTGTCGCGTCCAGGGAGCTTGTCGCTCACGGGCCTTCCGACAAACTCCTCCTGCCGGGTCTTGTCTTCTAGGTGCCTTGTGTGGCCTTCCGGCAAGCTCCTCTTGCGGGGCCTTGTCTCCTTGACTTAAATACTTTGTTCTTGAATGGCTCCAAAGGAACCATGGAGGAGCTAAGCGGTCACCGCGGCAAGCCTCGCCAGCAGTCTTTGCAACTGCCCGTGCACAAGTTAGGGATACTAGGGTACCCCTACTCTAGTACACCGACAGGAGCCCGGCACTGGGCCATACAGTCTTGCCGGCTGTTGGGCCAGGCCCAAAAACAGGCAGGCACTGCCTTGACCTTGGTTACGCCATAACTCGCTCCGGACCCTACGTCTCCACAGGCAGCACGCGCCATTGCTGGCGTCGTGGGAGAGATCGTGGGGGTTTCTTTAATAGGAAAAGCGGGCGTCGCCTCCCTCTTTATAAGCGAGAGGAGGCGATTCTTTGTCCAATCTCGAAAAAACCCGCTGCTCCCCTTCTTCCCAAGGCTGAAAGAGAGCGCTCAGCCCTCCATCGCCACCCGGCATCCTGCGCGCCATCGGTCTCCCCACCACCTCCGCCATGGCTCAAAGCCCGACAAGGGAAGGCGTGAAGTCGGCCGGCCAGCGGCTCTGTGGCGCTGCGAAAGGTAGAGCCATCTTCCCCCTCATTTCGCCGCAAAAGGCTGAGGGAATGGTACTACCTCTTACAGTCGGCGGAGCGGCGCATCCGCGCCGAAGGTACTCTCGGCCGCCGCATCTGAATTGGCTCCAAGCGGGTATCCCTTCTTCGTGCTCTTCTTCTATTGCGGGCTCTGCCCGCCTTCTCTAATTCTTACGTGACATCATGAACACCCTACGGGTTCCGCCTCCTTGACTTCACCCCCAATGCTGTCTGACCATGGTAGTTTCGCACATCTCTGCGAAAACTTTGTCGAAATCCACCAAGCGTAGCCCTCTTCGCCATTTCTTCATGCCTCGAGTAGAAAGAGGAGAGCCTCTTCTTGGGAGAATCGCTTTGGATCTCAAGGATCGGTAGAGAAAAGCCTATCTAGAAGGAGAGCTCCGCGGCAAGTGGGAAGAGTGGAGGCTGGCTGGTCTTTGGATGGTTAGAGGAGAACCCACCCATTCGCCTGTGCGCCAAACCCCAATAGTCGCGACAGCGATTGGAGCAACTTGGCGCGGAAGATGCTAGATTGAAGATTGCGTTACCGGATCCTCGTCTCGGGCTTGCGGACTCACTTGTAAGCGCGGTTGGCGTAGATTTCTTCGCCCGCGCCGCCCCTGCGAGAGGAGGAGACCTGCTTGGGAGTTCGAGCAGCGGCGAGATATCATGAGGCTGCGCCGGGCCTCAACTTCAACTTCACCGTCTTGGAGCTTGTGCGCGATGCTCTTGGAGTTGTTCAAGCCGACCCTGATCATCGAATGGTTTTAGGTTGCCGAAGTCGTTCCATTGTGCAACAATTCCTCGCTCGACCGCATCCGTGCAATGATCTTTGTTGTGCGACTCTTATGGAATTGTTCCAACTTGGCAGACACTGCAGATGGCGTAGTCGCGGCAGTTCTTGAGCTTGGAAGAAGTGCCAATCCGCCCGACAGCGAAGGGCCTCACCAGCGACACCGCTTGGCGACGAGATGCAGCGCGCCGCCACCAGAGTTGGAAGAAGCGGCAATTTGCTGCTGCCGTGGGCGAGTTTAGTTCTTGTGGAGGCGGAGGCAGCGAGGCGGCAAGCCTTGTCGTCGAGAGGAGCTTGCGGCGGAAGAGCATGCGAGCTTCGAAGTTGAGCGAACAACCTGCCGGCGCCTCCTCCTACCTTGAGTATCTTGCATAAGCGGAGCCCACAGCTCCACCAGAAGCGTCTCATAGGCAGGGGAAGCGGTGAGGCGGGAGCGGGCCAGCAGCCCGTCGCCCGCTCGTTGCGCTCCACCGCAGCAAGCCTTTGTTGCTGCGGGAGCACCTCACGCCGCTGCAGCAGCTGGGCGGGGCCTTACAGACCACAGCTCCTGCACCCGTAGCGGCCAAGGTAACCTCTCTTCCATTTCGCCGCCGGGGCGTGAACGAGATTGATCTCTCGCGCTCAGCTCAGGAAGAAGAAGAGTAAGATTTCTTTTCTCTGTACTTGTAATCCTTCAATCTGTTGCTTTGTCTTGTATCTGATTTGCTTCACTCTGAACCCCTTCCTTTTAGGGCGCTGGCGAAGAGCTTGAAGAGCCAAGGCCCCGGTGATTGTCATCGAGGATGAACCCACCACGGCAGCAAGAGCGTGCAGAGACCACCTGCGGACCGGCAACCTTCTAAAAGCATCCCCAGCGCAGCCCCAGCGTAAGTATATGGTTTACTTTCTGCTGCTGTTAGCGCATGGGTGCTCTTTATTGTTGATATCATTGTTGATTTGTGTAGGAGCATAGCAGCCCCTTGAGTGTCTGAAGCCGTTCTGCCATGCCATCTGCCGACTACGCCGCCAAGGGAAGATCCCCGGCAAGGAGTGTCCTCCGGCGGGAGGCGTCTCCGGCAAAGGCGGTTCTCCGGCAAGAGATGGCACCAGCGATCCTCCGATGGTTGAGACCGCGGCTGCAGATCCCATCGCGGGTAATTCTCTTGCTGAAAATTTCCCTTGGGTTCTTTTCTTGATTTTCTCTTTGAATATCTTGACTTTTCTTCATTTTACGGTCGTCGAGATCCATCTGCCACGCAGGCCGATGGACACCGAGGTCGCCGCGAGGAAGGCGTGCGGCAACAACAGCGACGCCCGCCGTCGCCGAGGAGGAAACCGGCGGCAGCGAACCTGCGGCGAAGAGGCCGCCAAGGCTGCCGCCGCAGAAGGTAGCGAAGGTCGGCGATCGCCAGCGACCACGAGGCCGCGGGAGGCGCCGGGCACTACACCGACCGCCGATCCCTCCGCTGCTTGCCGCAGCACCAGACTCGAAGAGCCCCAGCCAGCGCCTATCGAAGGCGGCGATGGCGTCTTCATCAAGCTCCCTAGGCGTCAAGCTCGAGGCGCCGGTCGAAGGAGACCTTTGACGAAGAGCTGCTCGCCTCATTGGCTGGCGCTGGTCGACGCGCCAAGCAGCAGCGGCGAAGTCCGAGGAGGAGCAGGTATTGCAGCTGCTGTCGCTCTACCGCACCCGACAAGCCAAGCTGGAATCCGGGAAGCGCTTATCGGGCGGAGCAGACATAGAGAAGCGGCGGAGGAGCTCGGGGCATCCACCAAGAAACTCTCGGGCGTGGCGGAAGAAGCGGGGCGACTTCGCCGAAAGCGCTAACCTTCATCCTCGAGAAGGCTGAGGTTGAGGAGCAGCAGCTGGCTTCTTCTTTGAGAAGCTGTCCGTAGGAAGGCGAGTGGTAGCGGAAGATCAATCTTGATAGCCATGAGAAAGAGCTTGCCAGCGAGCAAATATTTGGCGGAGCCCTCAAGGAAGCAAAGGGCGCCGCGCAAGCTGCGAGGCCGCCAAGAAAGAGTTGGAGGCGAAGGTGGCCTTTTGGAGGCCAACCTCAAGAAAGAGCGGCGAGGAGCTTGCCGCACTCAAGCATCGGTAGCGAAGGGCGCCTACACTCTTGGCGAGCTGCGGGGCCGTCTCGCCGAGAGGAGCAAGGCTCGCGCCGCCAAGGACTCCAAGGCAGATCTTGAGTGAAGCTGACTACTTTGATCTGACGCGCTGGGCCGGCGCCAAGGAGCGGGAGGTGGCCTTGTTGGAGAAGATCAAGGCCGACGAGGCGCTGCTGACGAGTGCCACGACCGCCCAGAATACCTTCAGGGAGAACGTGGAGCACTGGACCGAGGGTCTCGTGAATATTGCCACCGCCATCGACAGGGAGCTGATGGAGCTGGGGTTGATGGATCTCGGGTACTCCTCCGACGAGCACCTCCAACCCAGCGCCAAGCTCAGCTTGTTCTTCAAGGGCGTGGTGACGGCTCTCCAACGACTCCGGGAAGAGATCCCAAAGCAGCTCGCCGGCGAGTCGCGCCCGGATCTGGGAGCTCTTCGGAAGGTCTTGATGAAGGTGGCCTTCCTCAATCCAGGCCTGAGCTTCACCAGCGTCCTCAAGTCCTTGCCGCCGGATGCTGATGTGGAGGCACTCAAGACCCTTGTTGCACCCATTGTGGACAGGGTGAGCGGGATCAAGAGGGTTGATGGCGACCGCATAGATTAGGCCGCCCGTTTTATCTTTTCCTTGTCATTTGCTAGTCATGTTATGAGAACAACTTATTAGAGCTGCGACAAGCTATCTTGTAATATAACTCTTATTTGGATAGTAATTGCTATGTTATTTCCTTTACTTGAGTCCTTCCTTTGTATGTTTTTGCCCTCGCTTTTTAGGGAACTTGTCGGTAGCAGGTACCTTTGCCACGAGCCAATGAAAAGCGGAACATCAGCAACTTTGTTGGCGGTGCCGCTTCCGACAAGCAACCTTGTCGCAACTAGTTGCAGCTCACTTAAGTTGTTGGCGGACTCGAAACAAAGTAAGGCGCCAACTAGCTACGAGTTGGTTCCTCCGCGCACATGTTTTCCATACAAAGTACGGTCGTTCGAGGAAAACAACTTAAAAAAATTTAAAACTGATTGCTCAAACTTTGGCAACTTAGCTTTTCTGTCGTTTGCTTCCCGGTAAGGCGGAACTTCCTTGAACGATGCCTGGTCCACACCATTATCTTCTCCTTCCCCCCCGGCAAACTTGTGGGCGAGACAACCTTCCATTCTTTGAGAAAGAGAAAGAAGAGAAAATAAAGATATGGAGCCTTGAAGCTCGTCATTGCTTACCGGGGTAGGTGCTGCACAAAATGTCAGATAATGCACGCAAATATAAGTAGAAAGCATGAAATTGACAAGATGTGCGGAGCACATGAGCTTTACTGATGCACGGGGTCTGTGCCCGGCTTTGTACAAAGGATTACATGCAACATCGGCAAGACTTGTACAAAAGGTGGTTTCGGAACAGGTTCAACAACGCGCGCCACTGGTAGAACTTACGAAGATGTTCGATATTCGAGAGTTGCTCACGGAATGCCATCTTGGTCTCAAAGCGGACAGCGCTAGGCCTAGTGACTCGTCTCACCCCCGAAGAGGCCTTCCCTTGGCGTCAACTTGTTGGAATTCTTGGCGGACTGAGCGCGCGAAGAACAAGGTCGCCTTCCTCGAGTTCGGCACTAACTGCGGCTATGGTAGCGGCGCAAAGCTTGCTGATAACGAGCAGCTCGTCTGACTGCCGAGCGGTCCTCCTCATGGAGCAGTAGCGTCATCTTGTCGCAGCTGCTCTTGCTCCCGACTCATCATAGCGAGCACTCGAGGTGACCGTATATGAGTTCCGTGGGAGAACTGCCTCTGCTCCATAGACTAGAGCGAAGGTGTCTGGCGGTGGCTCGATTTGGCGTCGTCTGATCGACCAAAGAACCACCGCAGCTCCTCAATACAGTTTCTTCCGCACTTGTGCAGCCTGTCGAAAGTCCTGGTCTTGAGCCCACGCAGCACTTCAGCATTTGCCCTCTCCGCTTGACCGTTGCTTCTCGGATGAGCAACAGAAGCGAAGCAGACCTTGGCGCTAAGATCTTGGACGTATTGCATGAAGGTGCGGCTTGTGAATTGCGTGCCATTGTCGGTGATGATCCTGTTAGGAATCCCGAAACGGCAAACAATCGACCTGAAGAAATTGACTGCTGACTATGCTGTCACCTTCCTCACTGCTTCCACTTCTAGCCACTTTGTGAACTTGTCGATGCAGCGTACAAGTACTCAAAGCCCCGACAACTTCGGGAAGGGGCGAGATGTCGAGCCCCTGGACGAAAATGGCTTTGGATAAAGGGATCGTCTGGAGAGCTTGAGCTGGCTGGTGTATCTGCTTGGAATGGGCCTGCACGCTTCACACTTGGTTACTTGTGCGGTTGCATCACGGAGGCTGTTGGCCAAAAGAAACCTTGCCGAAGCAGCTTTGCGGCAAGTGCTCTTGCGCCAATGTGGTGACCACATATGCCTCCATGTATCTCTTCCAACAACTTCATCCATCTTCCGGTGAATACACTTCAATTTCACCCGTTGAGTCTTCTTACATGCAGTGTTGTCGACAAACTGGTACATACTTGACTGCGGGCTACTCTTTCCGCTTCTTCTTGCTCTTGGGAAGTTCTCTGTCTGAAGGAAATGGGACGATCTGCTGTGCCCATCTTTGGAGCTTGTGGCTCGACAACAAGGACTAAAGGCACATCTGCTGCTGCTGGAACATCCGCTTCTCTGGCGAGGACCTACGGCTCAGCGGAGCTTGATGTTCCCGTCAAGTTTGCCGAAGCAAAACTTGTCGGGGCGTCTGCTTCAGCGGAACAAACCATAGGTCTGCGGAGCAGGCATGCTCCTCGGCACTCTTGGCGTTGATTTTGGGGACCTTCTTGGCGGCGGCTGGGGGAGCTCTGCGGAAAGTAGTCACCGAAACCAACTTCCTCTTCTTGCTCTGTCCGAGTTGATGGCGTTACAGTTGGTTGAGTCAGCTTGAGCACGAAGATCCCTGGTTCCACAGAGTAACTTAAGTCTGGCGCACTTGACGAGCCATCGGCAATGTCATTCGAGCTCTTGGAATATATTCCATTTGTAGGCCGTCAAAGTGCTCTTCTAGCTTTCTCACTTCATCAACATAAGCCTCCATCAGCGGACTCGATAATTCTTGTTGACTTGACGGATGACAAGCTGCGAGTCACCCACGACAATGCGCTTCTTGATCCCAAGGTCTCTGCGATCCACGAGACCGTAAGCAAACCTTCATACTCTGCGGTATTGTTTGTTGCTTGCTCCTTGGGAAAGTGCATCTGGACTACGTACTTGAGGTGCTCTCCGGTGGGTGCGACAAGTAATGCGCCAAGACCGGCGTCTTGCAGCGAGAAGGCACCATCAAAGTACATCAGCCACTCTTTGCTTGTCTCCTTGACGGGATGCTCGTTTGGAATTTCTTCATACGGTGTTGGCGTCCATTCTGCTATGAACTCGCCAATGCTCGCTTTGGATAGTTGAAGTGCTCTCAAACTTAAGACCAAAGCTTGCAGTTCTAGTGCCCACTCGACAATCCTGCTGTTGCCTCTGGATTTTGCGTTATCCTTTTCAGCGGAAGCGAGTGGCGATTGTGATCTCATGTGCTTGAAAGTAATGGCGCAGCTTTCGAGGCCATGGGAAGGCCGAAAAGCAACTTCGCACACAGTACCTTGACCTAGCCCCTGAGAAGGGAACCGACAAAAGTAAACCGGGTGCTGCACCATCCTTTTTGTATCTTCTCTGCGTCTGCGCAGTCCATCCTTGTCGGGACGAGCTTGCCGGTGAAGCCCCTCGCTTGTAAGCAATGCATCTGCCATGGTTGCGGCTCATCATCCGCCTCCCTCTCCGCTACTAACGGAGCACTAACCACTTGATTGGTTGCCGCTATATATAGCAGTAACTTCTCTTGTTGCTTAGGTGCGACAAGTATTGGAGTGGAGGATAGGTATCTCTTCAAGTCCTGCAGCGCAACCTCCGCTTCCGGAGTCCATTTCATTGGACCTGCCGTTTTCAATATTTTGAAAAATGGCAGGGCACGCTCAGCAGACCTAGAGATAAACCTGCTGAGAGCAGCCACGCAACCGGCAAGTCTTCGTACATCCTTGACGCGCTTTGGTGCTTCAATCTGCTCAATGGCCTTGATCTTGTCGGGATTGGCTTCAATTCCCCGTTGAGACACGAAGAACCCGAGAAGCTTGCCGGAGGGGACTCCAAACACACACCTCTCAGGGTTGAGCTTGAGGTTGATCTTGCACAGATTTGCAATGGTTTCTTCTAAATCTTGGATCAAAGTTGCTTTGTCCTTGCTCTTGACCACTATGTCATCCATATAGGCTTCCACATTTCTGTGTATTTGCGGATCAAAAGCGTCATGGACTACCCTTGCAAATGTCGAACCAGCATTCTTTAATCCGAAAGGCATCCGTACAAAACAGTATGTGCCACATGGGGTGATGAATGCGGTCTTCTCCTCATCCTCTTCTGCCATGAAGATCTGATGGTATCCTAAGTATGCATCAAGAAATGAAAGAAAATCACATCCGGCCGTGGAGTCAACAATCTGGTCGATACGTGGCAAGGGAAATGGGTCTTTGGGACAAGCTTTATTAACATCGGTAAAGTCGATACAAAGCCTCCATTTCCCGTTTGCCTTCTGCGACGACTACGAGGGTTGGCCAACCACGAGGATGGAGCACTCCTCGACAAGGCCTGATGCTTCCAACTTCTTGATCTCTTCTGCGATGAACTCTTGGCGCTCAACTTTTGTTTCGACTTTACGCTTGCGGGCCACGCGCGAGGACAGACGGCGAGATGATGCTCAATTACCTTCACAGGAACACGGGGATGTCGGGCGGTTGCCATGCAAACACGTCGGCGTTAAGCCCATGAGGAAAGCAACGAGCGCGCCTTCCTATTTAGGGTCGAGAGAGGCGCGATGGTGAAGGTACCACCGGTGCCGTCCTCCTTGGCGGACACCTTCTTGGTCTCTGGAGCTGCCATCGTCTTCTTACACTTGCGGTGGAGCTCGATGGTGCGTCCTCAGCGGTGGCGCAGCACTCAGAAGAGGTGCGCTTGCGGAGTGGGCATCGAGCTCTTGCGGACTTGGTCTTCTTCTTCCCGGGAGCTTCAGCGACGGTGACTTGTGATCTGCTGCGGCTGCTGCCTCCCGGTAGATCTTGTCGGCGCAGATAAGAGCATCCTTCTTGTCGCCGAGGACGGAGATGGCGCTTATCGGGCTGGCATCTTGAGCATGTTGTATGCATAGTGAGAGGCTGCCATGAATTTGGCGAGTCTTTGGACGGCCAAATATCCCATTGTATGGTAATGGAAAGTCAACAACGTCAAAAGTGACCCTCTCGATCCTGAAGTTCAGCTCGCTGCCAAATGTCACGGCAGCGTGATCTTTCCTTGACTTGCTCCTTCCCGGATTGATTCCTTGGAGCGTGCGGTCTCTTGAGCTCATTGTCGAGGATCTGAAGCTTCTGGAGCACCGCGAAGGAGATCAGATTCAAGCCGGCCCCGCCGTCAACTAGCATCTTAGTGACCTTAAGGTTGCGGATAGTTGGAGAAACCAACATCGGCAAGCACCCGACCGCAGTTATGCAATCAGGGTGGACCATTTCAGAGGCTTGCGTGACTCGACGGATGGTTCTGCTGCATTGACTTCCCGCATCCACTGCTTGAGTTGGCGGTGTGAAGTATGCGCAGAAGCACCGCCGTCTCGCACAAGACCTCGTGGCTTCTGGAACTCCTGCTTTCGTCGGCCGTCTTCATCCATATCTTCGTCGTCGTCGTCTTCATCTTCATCCTTATCGCGGCGGGAGGAGTGCATCTCCTGTCGCTGCTTGGCTTTGCTGTGGCGTCGTCCCCGGCAGGCGTTTCTTGCCGGATCCTCCGGCACCTTCTGGGCCTTCTCCTTGTCGCGTCGCTTCGTACTCAGCGTTTTGCTGCTCGACAAGCTGCTCAACCTTCTTGCAGCTCTGGAGGTCATGACCCTTAGTGCGGTGGATCTTACAATCTGCTTGTTGGGCTGTCACCTTGTCGGTGACCGCCACAGCACGGCAGTTGGTGCCCGCGGCAACCTCCTTGCGGAGCTACCAACTTTGGCTTTCTTGGCGCCACCTCCGTTGCGGACTGCTTTCGACAACTAAGCACTTCTTTGCCTTTCTTCTTTACATTATTCCGCCGCCGGCTCTTCCTTGCCGGGCAGTCTCCTCACTATCGAGATCCTGCTGCTTCTACATTCTCTCAGAGTCTTCTCCCTTCTTGACCGCGTGCACACTTGTCGGCGAGCATAGAGCTCGCGGCGTCTCGATCTTGCACATCGCCATCTCCTCCGCATCCTGCGGTTGCGCGCGTTCTAATGGAGCGCGCGATTACCTTGGCGGGGTGGGCGTCAGGATGTTGTCTTTGTACGGCTGAATCTCAGAATGTACTTGCGCGGGGCTCTCCTTCCTACAGGCGGCAGATGAAGGTCGCTCTCTTGGCCATGGGGCTTGTGGCGCTGTGAAAGCGCCGACAAACTGATAGCACAGATCTGCCAGGAGGATATGGAGTTGTCCGGCAAGTGCATGAGCCAAGATCGACATTGGGCTTGAGCACCGGTAGAAGTAGTTGGCGAGAATCTTGTCGACTCGCCCCGCACGCTGCACCGCAATGGTGTAGATCTTTGAGGAAATCCGACGGTGCGTCTTGCCGTCGTACTTCTCTGGTACATCGGCGAAATTCTTCTTGCTGGGCCCTTTGGACTTGCCGCAGCTCACAAGTGAGCAGGGCAACCTACGCGTCTGACAAGTCGCTGGTACCCTGGCGCATGCATGTCGACAGAGGGCCCAGCGTGCTGGTCGGATTAACGCCGCGCTTCTCTTGGCGCTTCGATCACGAGTTCGGCGTCTTCTTCTTTGTCGTTAAATGAAGAACTTGGCGCTGATCGCGACGAGCTCGTGGATCGGCGACGTTGTGGAGTCGCTGTCGAGGTGGACCCGGCGAGTTGGCGATCTTGGCCTTCCGGGCGGAGAGTGCATGGTGGTTGCACCCCCACAGGTTTCGTCGCCACCAGATCGTGCCTTGTCGTCTTGTCGCGGCAGCGATGCACTTGGTTGCCGCGGAGTGTCGCCGTTGGCAAAGCCGATGAGACTCTGAATGGTGGCCTCCATTCGTCGACCTTTGTCTGCCGTTGGAGGGTAATCCGAGAGCGATTGAGCTCGCGCGAGCTTTTGCTTGAGTGGTGGGCGGCGATGGCGAAGCGGTGCGAGGCGGGATATGCTCGGACTTCATCGTTAGAAGGAGCATATCCCGTCGAGCGACCGTGCCCTTCGCACCAACTTTGTTGGCGCGCATCTTTGGTCTTGGCGCCCCGGATCCACCAGCTCGATCTTGGCCCACGAGCGTATGGTACTACGAGTACCATGACGCTGTCGGTCCCGCGCCTCTGAGATGGACGCAGTGCGTGCGCGGACGCCGAGGTCTGCGCGGCCTTGTCCTTGACTTGGCAGCACCATGGGCTCCCTCGTCGACGCCCGTTCTTCGCGGCGTCTACCCCACCACTCGTTTGCTCGGTGGTGGTGGGTTCGGCGTGGGCGGGCGGTTGCCGCCGAAGCCTTCTTCTTGGTGGCATGTTGATGAAGAAAACGAAGATGTTGCTCGTGTGAACGCCGGATCAGGTTCACACAGCCTCGACGCCCCCTACCTGGCGCGCCAAAGATGTCGGGGAAGCTGATCTGACCCACGAACACCTATGGGGACCAGCGGACCGGACCCCTTTCGGTTCGGTGGGGGGGGGGGGGCGGAGATCGCACGAAGAGCAGATCGAGGCGAAGCACACGAGCAGTTTACCCAGCTTTGGAGCTCTCCGGAGAGATAATACTCCTACTTCTGCTTGTCTGGTTGTATTGTGTTCTTGCTAGGGAGCGCTGAGAGCTACAAGACCTAGCATGGGAGTTCTCTGGTTTCGAATGAACCGAACCCCCTCTACATTGCGCATGGGCCTCCTTTTATATGCTCAAGGTGTCTCCGACAGGTGGCAACATAGACAAGGGTAAAAACGGAAAATGAGTTGTGGTTGGTACAACTACTTGTACAGTGTCCCATACCTAACCCCGACGGCAGGGGACAAAGGCATTAAATGCTCGTCTAAGTCGACTAAACAGTGCAGAAAGGGACCGTAAGGGACGCCACCGCTTGCCACGATGGTAATCTTGTCAGCACCGATCGCCATCGCGCTCCGCTGGACGCACCGCCTCTCGCCACGCGCGCCTGGAAAGGTCCCAGGGCGACACGTTGGTGGATGTGCTGGAGCGCAGGAACGGAGTGATGGTCTGCTGCGGCAAGCGTCTTGCCGCGGTTGTTGCCTTGTCGCGTCCGGGAGCTTGTCGCTCACCGGGCCTTCCCGGCAAGCTCCTCCTGCCGGGGTCTTGTCTTCTAGGTGCCTTGTGTGGCCTTCCCGGCAAGCTCCTCTTGCCGGGGCCTTGTCTCCTTGACTTAAATACTTTGTTCTTGAATGGCTCCAAAGGAACCATGGAGGAGCTAAGCGATGCCAGGCAAGCCTCGGCCTGCTGGTGTTGAATTGCCGTGCACAAGTTCGGGATACTAGGGTACCCCTACTCTAGTACACTGACAAGGGAGTAGTAACTTTTGTCTCGATTACTATTTGTGGCCTTGTATAGATGCAAAATGTATTTTTTATAGTGGCCTTGTATAAGTAAATGGAGGGAGTACTAACCAAAGTACGTAGTAGGGACGAGCAGTAAACGGAGGGAGTAGTAAAATTTTCTCCTCGTGCTGCGAGCCACCGCGCGCGTGGGCGAGGGAGCGGGCGTAAAGGCATACAGTAGTAGTAGACTCCTCCCAATGCTCCTCCTTGTATAGGTGCTAAGCCTTCCACGTAGGCAAAAAATCTGATGTGGCAAGTTATTTAAGAGGAGAGAGATGAGTGTGGTGACCCCAGGAAGAAACAATGCTAAGCGCGTGAACCTAGGCAAAACATTTAAAGAAAGGAAGCCCACAAATACATGAAGAACTTTAGTTGCTAAATCATTAAATAAAGCAAGCTTAGCAATCATAATCTAAGCACCTATGCATTGGGGAGTACAGTTACTAAGCTATTTAATATGCTTAGCACCTCATATAAGCACCCATGCACTGGCACCAGCCTAAGCAAGCTTCACCTCATCCTGCGAGCCACCGCGCCTGTGGGTGGGGGAGACGGCGTACTAAGAAAGCTTCTCCTCATTCTGCGAGTTCACGGGACACATCATTTTTAATAGTACTATATGCATAATTTGGCGATGAGCGCTCTCTATATGTACCACCTTTTTTTTAATTTCAAGTTTTGCTCCATGGCGCAATCCATCGATACTCTTGCTATACAAAAGTATACATTTTCAAAAGGCTAGAGGGGGGCAGTCTAGCTTGGTGGTTTCACGAGGCGAGGGCCTTTGTGATTTGACGGCTCATTACTGCTGGAAGGTGTGGCCTTGTGATTTGACTGCTCATATAAATGCGCCGACGACCTGATCGAGGAAGAGCAAAGAACCGTGCGGTATACTCAAGTTTTCCTCTGGAGTAGTGCTGTGACGGAGGAGCACGAAACACGGCAGCCCAGTGTCATATGGCGACAAAAAATGATATAATTTGCTATTCATATCATTTTTAGCATTGTTCTATTCATTCCCTAAAAAACCATTGTTCTATTCATGCCTCGCAGAGAACGTGACACGTGCGGCGAAACACCTGAAGCAAAAGATGAAACACAGGAGCAAAAGAAGAAAGAATATTATCACACCAAATGATCTAATTCGCGTGGAGTCGTAACTGCTTCTTCATCGCCTCCACGACCTCCATCTCCTTGCGCGTCTCCTCCGCCATCATCTTCATTCTGTCCATGACGCGGGATTTCTCGACGCGAGCCTTCATCATCTGTTCCACGGCTGCATTACATACCTTGACAGCAGCCGGGTGCTCGATGCGGAGCTTCGCCAACTCCTCCATCTGTTCCATGACGAGGGCCTGCAGCATCTTCATCGAGGAACTAATATTCTCATGCAGCTTCTTCCAGCCGGCTTTCTTCTCCTTCAACAGGTCGATCTCGTGGCAGAGCTTAGCATTGTCCTCCTGAAGTCGCAAGATTTCGCCGGTCGCCATCTTCGCCGAGGCAATGCTCTTCTTCAGCAGCATCACCAAGCCGGCGGTCAACTCCCCCTGCTGATTGAGCTCAGCGGGCATGTTGTCGAAGCTCTCCTTTAGCAACTCCATCAAGCCTTGGATGAACTCCTTCTGCTTATTGAGGTGCTTATTGAGCTGATCGGGCATGCCGTCGAGGGATAACTGTAG
Source organism: Aegilops longissima (assembly GCA_021605205.1). Classification (NCBI taxonomy): domain Eukaryota; kingdom Viridiplantae; phylum Streptophyta; class Magnoliopsida; order Poales; family Poaceae; genus Aegilops; species Aegilops longissima. Next base: position 20,176 of record JAHIAM010001671.1, read on the forward strand.
GATCGAAAGTATGTCTAGAGGGGGACGAGGGGTGATTAGACTACTTGACCAATTAAAAACTTATCCTTTTCCCAATTTTAGTCTTTGGCAGATTTTAGCTATCTTAGCACAAGTCAAGCAATCTTAACACAATTCAAGCAAGCATGCAAAGAGTATATGAGCAGCGGAAAGTAAAGCATGCAACTTGCAAGAATGTAAAGGGAAGGGTTTGGAGAGTTCAAACGCAATTGGAGACACGGATGTTTTTGTCGTGGTTCCGATAGGTGGTGCTATCGTACATCCATGTTGATGGAGACTTCAACCCACGAAGGGTAACGGTTGTGCGAGTCCATGGAGGGCTCCACCCACGAAGGGTCCATGAAGAAACAACCTTGTCTATCCCACCACGGCCGTCGCCCACGAAGGACTTGCCTCAATATCGGTAGATCTTCACGAAGTAGGCGATCTCCTTGCCCTTACAAACTCCTTGGTTCAACTCCACAATCTTGTCGGAGGCTCCCAAGTGACACCTAGCCAATCTAGGAGACACCACTCTCCAAGAAGTAACAAAATGGTGTGTTGATGATGAACTCCTTGCTCTTGTGCTTCAAATGATAGTCTACCCAACACTCAACTCTCTCTCATAGGATTTGGATTTGGTGGAAAGAAGATTTGAGTGGAAAGCAACTTGGGAAGGATAGAGATTAAGATTCATATGGTAGGAATGGAATATCTTGGCCTCAACACATGAGTAGGCGGTTCCTTCTCAGAAACAGCAAGTTGGAAGTGTAGGTTTGTTCCGATGGCTCTCTCTCCACGAATGAAGAGGAGGTCGAGGGGTATCTATAGCCTCCACACAAAATCCAACCGACACACAACTTGCCAAACTCAGTGGGACCGAATTGGTAAACTCGGTCAGACCGATTTAGAAAATCTAGTGACCATTAGGATTTTCGGTGGGACCGACATGCAACTCGGTAGGCCCGATATGGTTAGGGTTAGGGCATAACGTAATCTCGGTGAGACCGATTACACAAACTCGGTGAGACCGATTTTCGTAATAAGCTAACCAGCGAGTTGGTCAGGTAAACTCGGTGGGACCGATTCGCTCTTTTCGGTGAGACCGAAATGTTATGAAAGGGAAACAGAGAGTTTACATTGCAATCTCGGTGGGACCGATCGCGCATCTTGGTAGGACCGAAACGTTACGAAGGGAAACGGAGAGATTACAATCCCATCTCGGTGAGACCGAGATCCCCATCGGTGAGACCGATTTGCCTAGGGTTTGTGGCAGTGGCTATGACATCTGAACTCGGTGGCGCCGGGTAGAAGAATCGGTAGGGCCGAGTTTGACATTGGGTTTGGGTCATATGTGGATATGAGAAAGTAGCTGAGGGTTTTGGAGCATATCACTAGGCACCGTGGAGCAAGAAACTCAGTAAGCAACACCTCATCCCTCCTTGATAGTATTGGCTTTTCCTATAGACTCAATGTGATCTTGGATCACTAAAATATAAAATGTAGAGTCTTGAGCTTTTGAGCTTGAGCCAATCCTTTTATCCTTAACATTTTGAGGGGTCCACTTTTCTCATCCATGCCATGCCATCCATTTAGCTTTTCCTGAAATATTCATCTTGGAATGATGTTAGCTCAATGAGCTATATGTTGTTAGGAATTACCAAAACCACCTAGGGACAGTTGCAATTTCAATCTCCCCCTTTTTGGTAATTGATGACAACATATAGATCAAAGCTTCGACAAATGATAATAAGAGTGTAAAACATTGTCGCTTTGAGTAGTATGTGATAAGCAAGAGCTCCCCCAAAATTTGTGCATAGTTTAAGATTTGCTTTGGACTGCAAATGCACAAGGAGTTAGGCTCATGGGTAACTCTTCCATGTCACATACATCTTGGCGGAGCGCTCAGAATGATAATGATTAAATACATGCACTCATCACCAAGCAAAATGAATGATCATATAGGGATAAAAAGGATAATGTCATCCAACAAGCATAATTGTAGCATATGATCAAACACATGATCATCCAAGTATCACATAGACATAATGTATCTCAAACAAGCAAATAAAGTTTAACCACCAAAGCAAGAGAGAACAAAAAGAAACACTCTCTCCCGAAGCCTATGATCTATACATTTTTCTCCCCCTTTGGCAACAAGTTACCAAAAAGTTCATAGAAAATGCATAGTACTAAATCGACTCTCAGGCTTGATCTTCAGGTGGTGGTGTAGACAGGACGCCAAGGACGAATGTATCTGTTGATGTAGCTGTTGGAGTAGGTGCTAGAGCTGGTGGTAGTGAAGCTGTAGCTGGTGCAGATGAGGTGGCTCTGGTATCTTTCACTGGCACTGCAGCTGATATGTGAGCTCTAGGCACTCTGGCAAATGCATCTGTGGTTGTCTTGCCCTTCCTCTCCTGCATGTCATCCTGAAGCTGCTCAACAACAGACTGGATCTCAGTTACCTTTATATCCATGTCATAGAACTTCTGCTCCATGATCCTCTCCAAGCTCTCCTGGTTTCGAGTTAAGGTGGCCAACCCCTTCTCAATCCTTAGAGTGGATGCAATCAAGTAGCCAAGTTGATCTTGTTTGCTCTTCAGAAGGTACTGGGATGCCTCTTCCATTGTTGGCATCTTGGCAGCCTTCTCTGCCCTTGCCTTCTCCTTTTTAGCTTGTTCTTGCACTGAGGATGGTTCATCTTCATCCATAACCACTTGGTTGTCCTTGAAATCTGTATAAATAGGCATATGCTCCTTATCCAACATGTATGTGCCTGTGCCCATCTTGGAGTTTATCAGCTCCTGGATGTGTGGGGCATATCCACAGCTTCTTTTCTGGTCAGCAGCAGTCCTTTTGATAGTCTCAACTATAAGGCTCATGACCTTGAACTTCCGTGGCGCATCAAATATATGTAGCAAGTTTATTGCATGGCCTCTGATCATCCTGTGATCACCAGACTTGGGCAAGAGAGTGTGCCTAAGGATCCAATTGATTGTAGGCAGACGTGACAACAAGTGTTTCACTGATCCAAAATGGTGAGTCTCAAGATCTGCTTCAGGAATCTCTTTGTACATACGTGCCATTGTGTTATGATCCATCTTTTTCTTGGCATAAACGTCCAAGTCATCCTCTTCCTCCTTAGGTGCATTGATCAGATTGGTCCATTCCTCAATAGTTGATTGGTACCTTGTACCCTCAGACATCCATACTATCCTGCCATCTGGATAGAAGTGGGTTGTGGAGTAGAATTGCATTATGAGCTCGTCATTCCACTTTGTGAGCTTCTGCCCAACAAAGTCTGCAACTCCACAAGCACTAAAACTATCATACACACCAGGATAGTGTTCCTTATTCTCCTTTATGTAGGTCCAGTCGACCCACCTCATATCACACACTATAGGCTTCTTGTCCAACAAGATTGTCTCATAGAAGTCCTGCTGTTCCTTTGTGTGGAACCTGTAATCAATAGCAGTCCTTCTTCTGGTGGCATATGGATCTGACTCTCTCCATAGCATCAACCCTGAATCTCTCCTGATCTTCATGTTCTCAGCCACAGGATGAGCATCATTGTGGTCTGGAATCTTTGGCTTCAACTTTCTCAAGATTTGCTCTTCATCTTCTTCTTCAACAACAGTGTCAGGCACTGGGGCCTTGTTCTTCTCAGCAGCAGATATGTTCCTGGTATTCCTCTTTGGTGCACTCTTTGGTTTGGAGGCAGCTTTAGGTGCTTCTTTGGGCTTAGATGATGCAGCCCCTGACTTAATAGCATCACCCATAAGCTTTTGAGCCTTGGGTGCTGGTGCAGCAACCTCTTCTTCTTCCTCTTCTTCCATCATGGAAGGATTTCCAATAACTCTGGCCATGGTATTCTTGACCCTTTCCTTCCTTTTCTTTCCTTCTGCAATAGCCTCTTTGGGTTGGGATTCCAGAGCTGCTTGAGTGGAGGTTCTGGCTTTAGACATGGGTTGTCTTCCTGCTGGCCTTTTGATCTTCAGACCTGGCTTAACTGCAGCTGAGCTATACTCCTTCTTGAGCACCTTTTTCTTTGAAATGGCCTTATCCTCTACTGCCACATAATCTTCATCCTCAGATTCTGAGGTTCTCTTCTTCCTTGTCCTGGTGGTAGCTTTGGGCAGGTTGCTTGGGGTGCTTATGCTTCCCTCATCTGAACTGCTAGAGGGCCTTGTGCCCTCACTCATCTGAATCTGCTCCTCTGACTTGTTCTGGCTGTCACTCTGGTCAGACATGTTGCAAACACTGACTGCAGACCCTGTGAATAGATATAGATGAGATAGAGTGGATGAGCATCACAAAATACAGAGATTTTTGCAAAAGAATGAGTCAAAAACTTAGTTTTAGTTTTCCACAGAAAGCATTTCGGATCAACAGATTTCAAAACTCGGTGATACCAAAGCAGCTTTTGGAACCTAAACTAGTGAACTCGGTCAGACCGAGTCATAGTTCGGTGGCACCGAGACTGCTAGGGTTTCACAAAGTCCTGAATTCAGTCACACCAATTTGCAATTCTCGGCCAGACCGAGAACTACATGTGCAATGGCCTTAGCAGAATCAGTGGAACCGAGTTCTGCAACTCGGTGGGTCCGAGATGGTTTCGGCGGAAACCTAACCCTAAGTTTTCAATTCAACTCTAATCTAAAGAGTGTTTTGACTGGATATTGTCGTTTGAATCGTGGCAAGAATCATGATGAACACAATGTGCTAGGAATCGGACGGGGATAGCACTGTGATCGAGTCCATACCCTAGATCGGCGATGAACTCGCTACGGTGGCAACGGCGGGGATGAATTTCATTGACGGAGGCGGAGACCAGCAATAGAAGGCGGCTGGCGACGAGGAGGACGATCCGGAGACCCTGGAGGCAGAGCGAGCTATGCGCGGGCGAAGTGGTTCGGAGAAAGTTTCCAAATTTTTGCCCGTGAGTATATATAGCCCGACCCTGTCAGTGTGACCGAGTGGAACAACTCGGTGGCACCGAGATGCATAAGCTGTTGGTGATTACTGCAACTCGGTGTGACCGAAAAGTTCAAATAGGTTGCACCGAGATTGAAAACCTAGATCGACTTAGTGATCTCGGTATGACCGAAATGGAAGAATCGGTCAGACCGAAACGCACAAAGAAGTTTTGGAAGTTTAAGTCTATGACGAATCGGGGACTCCGAGTGCTCCTCACGCAGAGTGGTTCGAATCTGACTTGATCAAATTTTGTGATGTAGCATGAATAGAGTTTGAGACGAGAAGAATATAGATAGCTAGAGAAGGTTCTTAGGCATTCTTGTCCATCCACTTGGCCAAAGAAAAAGAAACCAATCAATCAAAACCACAAGTGTATGTCCTCGAATTAGTAAAATATGCAACCAATGTGCTCACACAATAAAATGACAAATGAAATATGTGACAAAGCATGCACAAACAATTCTAGCATCTATCAAACAATTGGCGATGACTAGGTCATCTATATATGAGTATATTGACTTAGGAGTCAAATGAGATCATTTGATCATAGGTCATACTCATTGTTTAAGCTCAAGTGGGGTTACCACTTTTACATAATGCATTGTTGTGTTCACACCATTAGAGTTGGTTTAGCTCAATTATTTAGAGTAAAGCTCCCCCTAGATGTGAGATCCCCCCTTAGAGGGATGAACTAACCTTGGGTTTTGTCGATGATGACTTCATGTAGGTGTTGAAGATGTAGATGCTCAATGTTGATGAAGATCATTTGGAGCAATCCTTTTGGAGTGAGTTGCACTTTCAATACCTACACGGGTTAGTCCCACAAGGAACAAACAAGGATATCCATAGACATAGAGTGATGCACACATAAGATGATGTCTATGAAAACATTAGGTTACCTTGTCCCTTGTCTTACCAACAAGAGGGTTTTTGACTCCTTGAACTAGTGCAAGATGTGGAAATTGATTGCACTCGTTGTTGCCAAAATGATATGAGTGAAATATGTTGGTGGAGTCACCCTCAAGAACTATCCTTGGAGGTGTAGTCGTACTTGATGAAGTAGAATTTGTCGTAGTCTTGGGAACCCACTTGACCAAGGCCTTAGGAGCTTCTTCAAATGCCTCAATCTCCTCTTGAAGCTTGTCATTGCTTTTTTGCTTGTGGTCTTGTGGTGGAAGATCATCTTGAGCTTGTGTCCCTTTGAAGGAAGTAGGATCATACTTCTCTTGTTGAGGAACAAACTTCGTCTTGGGATATTGATCTTCTTCCCACTCAACTCCATTGGCATTGAAGTTTCGTTCAAAACCAACACCTTGATTCTTCCGGTGCCTTCCTTGCTTGCGTACAATTTCCTCAAATTGCTTACTCCCGGCAAGGCTCTTGTAAACACCTTTCTCTATAATTCCCTTCAATAAGCTATTTTCTTGCTCAAGTGTAACTAGGCTAAGATAATCATTAGTGGAATCAAGAGAACTACTAGAAGCAACAACATTTGATTTAGCATGATTATTGTTACTACTAGAGGAAGAATCCTTCTTGTTTTTGTTAGTGGACTTGAGTTGAGGCATGTAAGTAGATAAGAGTAAACGCTTGGCAATGTAAGAAGAACTTTTCTTATGAAGATCATCATTGATTGCCTTTAAGAACTCATGCTCTTGCTCAAGATTGAGCTTTTCAAAGCGTAACTTCTCATGAGTCCTTAAAAGTTCTCGATGATCTTCTAAGATAGTTTCATGAGCTAACTTAAGAGTGTTTAGTTCTTTAGTTAGAATATCAATCTTCTCCTTATCATTGTCATTTGTTTTATCTTGATTAGCATAATTAATTGACGTTTCATCATAGCATTCATCACTAGAGTTGTCAACAAGTAAATCATCATCACCTAGAAAGTCATCTTCATCACTATTGAAATTAACATACTCGTGGTGTGTTACCTTCGGGCATTTGGCCATGAAGCATCGTCCAATTCCTTCATTTGGTGAATCAAATATGTCATAGGAGTTGGTTGACACAAGTGCTAGACCGGAAACACCTTCATCTTGAGTATATTCGGAGTCGGAGTGATAACTTCTCTCGGAGTGATTGTCGGAGTCAGAGCCGGATACCCATTCACCAACATGAGCTTGATGTCTTCGTTTTGTGTAGCTCCTTGATGAGTTGTCCTTCCTTTCCGAATGTTTGCTTCTCCGTGAGGGTCTTTTTTCATAACGATCATCTCTACTCCGCCTTTCTCTTGGTGGTGATTCTTCTCTTCTACTTGTTCTTTTTGGAGAATCTTCTCTTCTTTTGTAGGGTGCCATACACTCATTGGAATAGTGTCCGGGTCTTCCACAATTGTAGCAATTTTTCTCCCGACTAGAAGATCTTTTGTCATTGTAGGACCTTGACTTGGAGCTTCTCTCTTTGCTTCTACTCTTGTAGAATTTGTTGAAGTTCTTCACCATTAAGATCAATTCTTCATTGAGGGTTTGTTTCTCACTTGATGATGTGGGGGCTTCACATGAGGCTTTGTAAGCACCACTTGACTTGTTGTGAAGTTCCTCCTTATCCTTGAGTGACATCTCATGAGCAACAATTCTTCCAATAACTTCCGTTGGCTTGAGATCTTTGTAATTGGGCATCATTTGGATCAATGTGCACACGGTATCATATTCTGCATCCAAAGCTCTTCGGATCTTCTTGATGATGAATTTGTCGGTCATCTATTCACTTCCTAAGCCGGCCATCTCATTTGTGATAAGAGCAAGCCTAGAGTACATTTCAGCGACACCTTCACCATCCTTCATTTTGAACTTGTCAAGTTGACTTTGAAGCACATCCAACTTGGATTCCTTGACGGAGTAGGTACCTTCATGCATATCAATCAAAGTATTCCAAATTTCCTTTGCATTCTCAAGACGGCTGATTTTGTTGAATTCTTCGGGGCACAATCCATTGAAGAGGATATCGCAAGCTTGAGCGTTGTATTGCAGCATCTTCAACTCTTCCGCACTAGCTTCACGGTTCGGTTCTCTCGCATCAAAGAATTCACCTTGCAAGCCAATACACACAATAGCCCAAACGGCGTGGTTATGTCCAAGAATATGCATTTTCATCTTACGCTTCCAACTAGCAAAATTAGTACCATCAAAGTAAGGACCTCTACGGTGATAATTTCCCTCGCTAGACGCCATACTCTCCTAGGTTGTGAAACCAAGGCTATGACCACCAAAAGCTATGGAAATCAAAGCAAATGGAGACCAAAGCTCTGATACTACTTGTAGGATCGAAAGTATGTCTAGAGGGGGGCGATTAGACTACTTGACCAATTAAAAACTTATCCATTTCCCAATCTTAGTCTTTGGCAGATTTTAGCTATCTTAGCACAAGTCAAGCAATCTTATCACAATTCAAGCAAGCATGCAAAGAGTATATGAGCAGCGGAAAGTAAAGCATGCAACTTGCAAGAATGTAAAGGGAAGGGTTTGGAGAGTTCAAACGCAATTGGAGACACGGATGTTTTTGTCGTGGTTCTGATAGGTGGTGCTATCGTACATCCACGTTGATGGAGACTTCAACTCACGAAGGGTAACGGTTGCGCGAGTCCACAGAGGGCTCCACCCACGAAGGGTCCACGAAGAAACAACCTTATCTATCCCACCATGGCCGTCGCCCATGAAGGACTTGCCTCACTAGCGGTAGATCTTCACGAAGTAGGCGATCTCCTTGCCCTTACAAACTCCTTGGTTCAACTCCACAATCTTGTCGGAGGATCCCAAGTGACACCTAGCCAATCTAGGAGACACCACTCTCCAAGAAGTAACAAATGGTGTGTTGATGATGAACTCCTTGCTCTTGTGCTTAAAATGATAGTCTCCCCAACACTCAACTCTCTCTCACAGGATTTGGATTTGGTGGAAAGAAGATTTGAGTGGAAAGCAACTTGGGAAGGCTAGAGATCAAGATTCATATGGTAGGAATGGAATATCTTGGCCTCAACACATGAGTAGGTGGTTCCTTCTCAGAAACAGCAAGTTGGAAGTGTAGGTTTGTTCTGATGGCTCTCTCCATGAATGAAGAGGAGGTGGAGGGGTATATATAGCCTCCATACAAAATCCAACCGTTACACACAACTTTCCAAACTCGGTCGGACCGAATTGGTAAATTCGGTCGGACCGATTTAGCAAATCTAGTGACCGTTAGGATTTTCGGTGGGACCGACATGCAACTTGGTAGGACCGATATGGTTAGGGTTAGGGCATAACGTAATCTCGGTGAGACCGATTACACAAACTCGGTGAGACCGATTTTGGTAATAAGCTAACTAGAGAGTTGGTCAGGTAAACTCGGTGGGACCGATTCGCTCTTTTCGGTGAGACCGAAATTTTACGGAAGGGAAACAGAGAGTTTACGTTGCAATCTCGGTGGGACCGATCGCCCATCTCGGTAGGACCAAAACGTTACGAAGGGAAACAGAGAGATTACAATCCCATCTCGGTGAGACCGAGATCCCTATCGGTGAGACCGATTTCCCTAGGGATTGTGGCAGTGGCTATGACATCTGAACTCGGTGGCGCCGGGTAGAAAGAAACGGTAGGGCCGAGTTTGACTTTGGGTTTAGGTCATATGTGGATATGAGAAAGTAGCTGAGGTTTTTGGAGCATATCACTAAGCACCGTGGAGCAAGAAACTCGTTAAGCAACACCTCATCCCTCCTTGATAGTATTGGCTTTTCCTATAGACTTAATGTGATCTTGGATCACTAAAATATAAAATGTAGAGTCCTGAGCTTTTGAGCTTGAGCCAATCCTTTTATCCTTAACATTTTGAGGGATCCACTTTTCTCATCCATGCCATGCCATCCATTGAGCTTTTCCTGAAATATTCATCTTGGAATGATGTTAGCTCAATGAGCTATATGTTGTTAGGAATTACCAAAACCACCTAGGGATAGTTGCACTTTCAATAACAACTCCAGCTCTGCTGGCTCGGCATGTTCGCCTCCGCGGCTAGGGCGCTCCTGGGAGCCATCGCCTGCCTGTGAGAGATCTTTCGAGGTCTCTGCATGGCGGCGAGCCCTCTTTTTTTCCGCGACCTGGGTTTTCGCTCCCTTGTTACGAGTAGTTCTCGACCTAGAGCTCTGCTCACCGGCCATGGAAACGACGGACAAAGAAGAAGCACTTATGAGGAGGAAAGGTAGAGTAATTTTCGGTTAGGTAGTTCCCATTTTTATAACCTAAGTACTAGCACTAGTACTAATACCTGCATAGTGGGAACACGTTCAGGTTTGGTACGTACTAGTAGGTGTGAACAGGCTTTCGAATGTGATGGGAACAAGGTAAAGATTAATTGATGGTTTTGGTTTCGAGGCCCGAAACGCCTCATGATGAGTTTACCGGAACATAAATTTCAAGTACTACACTGCTCAAATGCGTAAATATTATGTTACTGTCAAAAATTGGCACAAAATACGAAGGAGACCAATGGAAGTACTAGTAGCAACACACGATTTAACTACTCGCATGCACGCAGTGGAGTAATAATGTCTTTCTTCCGCCCTCACGTCCACTCAATTTGCATGCGGTCTATTAATTGACCATCAATGAAGTGAACGACTTTACATGCGTCAATTTGTCACATGGGGTGGACCTTGGTACAAAATTGCGTCCGCCCGTGTACCCGCGTGTGCGTGCGAGGGAATGAGTGCGTGCGTGGCGGGTGCGTGCACATCTTCGCTTCGTGCATGTACCGCCAGTATGGCTCAGGGAGGACGAGGACATTCTTCTGGAACCAGCAGCACGTCACTGTGATCAATCCATGCAAGGAGGTCGCGAGAACGCCTCCACATGTGCCACGTGGCTTCACGAACTGTAAGAGAGACACTGTGTAGCATGCCATTGGTATTGTAATTTACGTGTTTTGCATATACTCGAAGTACTAGTAAGGTACACGTGCATTGCACGCATCAGATTTTGCAACTAAATTATGAATAAATACCACACTATAGCATGTAAGCTCTGAGTCATATATGCCTGATGTAGCCCTTCGTTTAATTCTTATAGTTCATCTCATTCAAAGTCAATTAGTTTTTATAAAAAAGCTAAGAACGCTGGAATAGGAAAAACATGGGATTATAGTGGAATGTCGTCTTGAATCCTACGGGATTGTACGAGTGTTTGATTGTGCATAGAAAAAACGCAGAATTCTTTCAAAGAGGTTTGAGTGGATGGGATGTTTCCTATGAAATCTAGTGCAAATGAATCATATGGAAAAATTCCTATGGTTTACAATCCTATGAATCAAACAACCAAGATAGGAAAAATTCCTAATGATTAGAATCCTCCAAAATTCCTTTGAGAATTCTATGAATCAAAGAAGCCATTAATCTATTTTATGATTCATGGAATTGTGCGTTGTAAAGCATAAAGTAAAAACATATAATGGCAATTCAACTAGAAATTTTTTTGGGCAGTTATGATACGGAAGATTCTAGAAAAAAAAGAGAACCACTGTTGTTTTGAGGTTTGTGCATTATGCTTAAGTTCAACCATGGAGTCTGCAAGATTGTACATGTGGCAAAATCCGGTGGGGGGCTAGAAGATGGTGCGAGGGGCCGAGTGGAGGGAGACTATGAAGGAATGCACCAGTGGGAGATCGATATTTAGAGAGAGAGGGGGAGAGCACGTGCGCTGTTGCGTGCAGTGGTGGAGCCATGAAAAATAAATGAGCTAGGGGGCCAAGCATTGCTAATCCTTTACATGGAGGGTCAATTCATGAACTTTAACCATTTTTAGCAGCAATTGTCTAATGATCACATTCATATTATCCTCCATATATAGTGATGTTAGGGGGAGGGGACAGGGCCCTTACTTCCCCTGTCTTACATTGTGCACACGTCCCGAGAGATGAAGCGGAAGGCATGGATGATGAGAGGGGACGTTGGATATATAATTAATGTGGGTGTATTAGCTATATATGTTAATCCTATATAGAGAGGTATAGATTGATCGATGTGGACGTGGGAAAGAGGGTGAGACCTCACTGGATATATCGATTTATCGGTTTGTGTGGAAAACTATGAAAGACCTAGCTATATACACACATACATAGAGGAACATCGATCGTTGCGCATGCATGCGTGAGAGATAAAGAATGCCCGATATGTGGAGAGGGGGATGTGTGTGGGTGTGTGCCTTCATGGGAGACCGACCTAAATAAAAAGATTGCATGCGTGCAATGGATAATGCCGACTGGTAGTGTTTGTGCATGCATGCACGAGAGAAAGTTCGTGGTACAATTATAAAGAGAAGACTACTGTGTGGGTGTAAAATAATAGGTGAGGTCATAATCAATGTAAATTTGAATTCAAATATATGAATAAGAGATCCTGATGTTTGAAACCCATGCATGCATGAATATAACGGAGATCTGCGCGGTGTGGTTTGGAAACGAGCATGTTGTAATGTATACACATTGAACAAGGTCAGACTGATTTGAATTTGAAATACCGATGGCAGACATCATTTGGCCACGTCGCATCCGTGCATGGACACACTATTCTAATTGGAGATGATGGGCGGCTTTCGCATCACATATCTATATATATACCCCTATATATATTTTAATTTATATTTTTTTATTGTGTGCAGGTAACTTTAACTTTGAAAGATGGTCGTTGGATGAGGCGAATCCGATGGTCCAGAGATGGCAAATTTGAGCACTACTGGCCGTTGGATATCATCTAGATTCCACCAGATTTCGCCACATGTATAATCTAGAAGAATCCATGGTTGAACTTAAGCATAATGCACAAACATCAAAAACACAAGCACTTCTTATTTGTTCTAGAATCTTCCATATCAGAATTGCCCAAATGTTTTTCTACATGATTTGCCATTATTTGTTTTTACTTTATGTCTTACGACGCACAATTCCATGAATCTTAAAATAGATTAGCTTTCTTATAAAAACTAGATGATTTTGAATGAAATGAACTATAAAATTAAGCGAACATCTACATCATGCATATATGACTCAAAGCTTGCATGCTATAATGTGGTATTTATTCATAATTTGGTTGCCAAATCTCATGCGTGCAATGCACGTGTACCTTACTCTAGTCTAAATGGTGTTTGTGTGTGTGTGTGTGTGTTGTGCGTGTTGAGGTGCAAATTGTCTTTTTTTTTGGGTACACGTTAAGCTTGTTCTTCCAAATTTCAAGCGCGCCTTGTTATGCAGAAAATTCAAGCTAGTGTCTCATCTATCGTCTTTGAAACTCCGCCTCTTCAACCCGCGCCTTGTTAGCCCGAAATATTTAAGATATATCTTTGTCTTGTTGTGCTCCGATAACTCCCTCCATCTCAACCCGCGCCTTGCTATTACGTAATTACAACGCGCGCGAAAACTCCCACCTCCTGTGGAATCCCGACACACGAAATGCCCGTGGTACCCCTGAACCGAAAGAACTGCCTCAAATCGGTGGGGGTACTTTCGTAACTTACCCCACATTTCGGACAAGCGCGTCTCTGAGCCATGGTTCCCCACTGCCATCCCATCCGGCCACCCATTCGTACACCGAGGCCGCGAAAACCCGCGACGGAACCCCAGACCCAGCTCCATCCGCCACCCAGCCGGAGCTTCTTCCCCGACGATGTCGTCCACAGCAACACCTCGACGTCCCTCATCCACCGTACCAAATGAGGATCCGTCGTCGATCTCATCGTCCCGCCGGTTCAGCCACCCCGTCCTCCACTCCAAGGAGCTGCCCGACGTTCCCCTCGTCTTTCGCGCCAACTCCATTCCCACACTGCTGTCTTCACCTGCACCATTGGAAGAGCATCATGACCACAGTTTCCTCGGATGAAGCTGCGGTCTAATCGGCGCCACGAAAGAGGTTGTACACTAATCGCCACATTTTCTTCTTGATTCGATCTCACGGCGCTGCCGGCGCTCGGTCCCGAGCCGACACGGCGCGGCTCCATCCACGGTGGCGTCGACGGCCACTTCCTCCATGGCGTCACTCCCTCGGCGGCGACGTCCACATCAGTAGGAGCTGCTGCTGCTTTAGCTCTCGCTCGCGCTGCTGCTCTGCTCTTGCTCTTGGTCCCCTGCCTGGTCTGCTCTTGCTATTGCTCTTGCTCACGCTGCTGCTCTCGCTCTTGCTCTTGCTTGCGATGCTGCTCGATTGCTTCACTTGATCGACCGAATCGACTTTTGGGTGATCGATTTTCAGGGGTGGGGTGGGGGGGCTCGCCGGGTGAAGGAAGAACCAGCCGCAGTGGGGAGGGGGCTCACGGAGAGGTACCCCACTATCTATCTCAGGGTTCAGGATGGGGGCGGTGGTCGCGGCGGTGGCGGGACATTGGCAAAGCGGTGGCGTGGGGATCGCCGGTGAAAAAGCTTCGGCAGGAGGGCCTAGAGGATGGTGGGCGGCGGACGGCGGTGGGGAGTGTTTTCCGGGCGGTTGGGGCAGCGCACCGCCGCCCGCGGGCGGCGGGGGGCTGCTGTTTGGCCGGTGGTGGCTGGCGGCTCAGGGGGTGGAGGTTGAAGATGAACCACATGCCCTTGATTTCGTATCCAACGGCTGCAAAATCGGTGACCAGAGATGAAAAGTCGATCGACCGGCGTGTAGCCTCACCTTGCTAGTGCGTTCAGTTTCGACAGCAAAATTAAGTTTCAACAGTTAAGTTCAGTTTCTACAGTTAAGTTCAGAGATGATCGGCTGATGTATTTTACATCTAGCACTTTGTGGTTATGTATTTTACGTCATGTATTGGAGATGCTATTAGAATTCCACTCAGGTTAACGTTGTTCGTTGTCTCTCTTGTCCTGCTTCAGCCTCGGCGTCGGACAACTCACCGGAGCTGCTCCAACGACGCAACCCTCCATCACAGCGGAGCAGTAACTCGGGCTCCATCTCCAGACACCTAAGATCTTCTTCCCCTCCTCCGATAGCAAAGTCAGCTGGAGCATCCTCACCGGCCACCCCAATCACGCTGAGATCGACATGGCTTTGCCAAAGAGGTTGTACACTTGTTGCATCTCTTTTTTTACTCTACATGTTATATATATTGTCCACTAAGCACTCGTAGTAACGGGAAATATGATTATTTTATCCTACTATATGACAAGCAGTGAGGTACAAGGCAACTTAGCTATCCATGATGGACTCTCTTGAACGCCATCATTATTTATCTCTGCGCGTTTGAGCTATGCATTTGTCGATGGGCCTAGGAGTTGAGCTAGTATGGCAGTGGCCTGGGTCCAAAGTAATAGAAGTAGCACAAAAACATTTTTTAGTGTAGGATTTTCCTTGCTCAAGCCTGCCTACTAGAATCGCCAGTGCTTGAATGGAAAAGTGAATGAAAAACATCGGAATATGAAAGTTTCCTATGGAACTACTTTTCATGAATTTGGTGCAAAGGAATGGAGCAAAGGAAAACTGTAGGATTTGTTCCTTTAGTGTCTCCTTGAAAGAAAAACCATAGGAATTCTAATTTCAACTTGTCCTCCTTTTCATATTCCTATTCATCAAGCACAAGACTAAGAGATAGTAGCATAATAGCATTATAACCGTACATTTTCTTGTGGTTTGACTTAATCTCACCATGCTTTTTTGCATCATGTGCTCTTCCAATTGTTGTGAATCAAACATCTAGATTGGCAGAAATCCTGTGTTTTTAATTCTCTGTTTTGCACGTGCATTCCTATCCTATTCTGTCTATTTCCTATCCTGCATTGTTAGAATCCTCACATTCAAACAAGCCCTTACTCAATTACTTCTGTTACAGATATGTGTCAAAGAAAACCTTGTGTGGTTTGTCCTGCTCCTGCGGCGCTGTGTTCCACCCCAGCTCAGCTGCTCCAACAATGAAAGGGTTCACCACAGCAGGGATCCGCTCTCCAGACTGTCTTTCGCCGCCTCAGATCTTCTTCCACGCCGTCGGCAGCCACGGCAACTGCATTACCATCATCAACTGAGCAGATGACCTTGAGGACTACACGGGTCCGCAAGAGAGGTCGCACTCTTCCATGTCTGCTTATGTTATGCGTCGCTTAATATGGTGACATGCTACATTATCGTCGTGTTCACCTATTAGACTCCGAGTCAGGTCCAAACTAATCTTTGAAACTTGAGTTTTAAATGGTTGTGGGGTACATATTTGGGCAGCAATCGGTACTATCATCT
Organism: Aegilops longissima; assembly: GCA_021605205.1. Taxonomy (NCBI): domain Eukaryota; kingdom Viridiplantae; phylum Streptophyta; class Magnoliopsida; order Poales; family Poaceae; genus Aegilops; species Aegilops longissima. The sequence goes on from JAHIAM010001671.1 coordinate 36,317, forward strand.
ACTATCTGGTTAATCTCCGGTGTCTACTATGAGTTTCATGTTGGGTGCAAACAAACATTAAAGGAGCCATTATCTGTATTTTTAACTAAAGCTATTATCGCCTGCTATCATTGGTTTTGGGTCTATCCACAGTTTGCTACCATCACTCTGGATTTGTGCATGCACTCCTTACATAATCTCACTATGTTTTATTCCTATGCATGCGAGTTATTGTACACAATGGAACTGATCATGTAGAGCAAAAGAGACGATCCTTGCGTGGCAATAAAATTTCATGCAGACGTCGTTCCATGGTGGGCTAAATGCAGCCCCCTCCACCCATTTCGGATCATAATCAAGAGGAAGATAACATTCGAGGGGATTCGTATGAGAAGACCACTCCTATTTACCCCATGAGGTCTTCGCTCTAACTTGGCATCTTGATGTTGGTAATATCATGCATATGGTGCCTTGCATTGCTTCTGTATACATTAAAGATGTCATCCGCTTAGTTTAGACATGCTTTGTGTCAATGCCATCTGTTTAGTTTCTTTATCGTATATGTGAATCATGCAATGCCATCTTGTCTAGCCAAGCATCATATATGTGAATTTTGCAATGCCACCCTGGTTAGCTAGTCATCTTATATGTGAATTATATCATGCCATCATTTTTTATTACGTGTTAAATTTGTCAACAATTTTAGTACATTCAATTACTCTTCCTGTGCATCAGCCATTCGACACGGTCATGGAAAAATCTGGAGTGGAAACAAGGTCTTCAAAACAGACAATGCTAAACAAGGTCTTCAAAACAGACAATGCTATCTGACAAAGTGCATGTCTTGCTGGTTACCGATAGCTCCTCGGAGGAGGATTCAGAGACAGATGACCAGTCATATTCCCCCCCCCCCCATGAGGTGCATGCCCTAACTTGGCGGGGTTATGTTGCTCATATCGCGTGTATGGTATCTTGCATTGCTATTTCATTTGCTTAGTTTAGACATGCTTTGTGTGAATGCCACATGTTTAGTGTCTAATTACCATATATGTGAATTATGCAATGCCATCTAGTTGCAAGACAA